>CM014730.1:15096289-15209072 GCA_004329165.1 Spatholobus suberectus | reverse complement strand
GAGACCTCCCCAAATGGGTCCTTGCCTTTCATTCCTCAGCGTACCAAACTGTAGCTTCCCTAATAGGGTGTCATGCCACTGCATGTCCCTTGCTTTACATTACTCACTAATCTATTAATTTCTAAAGGTTCACTTTGGTCTCAAAAATTTGAGCACCAGTATAATTTTTATTAATATCTCTGCCTTATATTACATAGATTTGATCCATACATATCATTTACATAATTCATAATTCAAATTAAAGCACATAAGCAATAATTCAATAAAAATAAAGATATACAAATTAAAATAAAGACTGATAATTAAGAAATAAATCATAGAATGGTCAAAAAATTTCATAAAAATACTTTTAAACTTAGAAAATAATTATAATTTTATCATGAATTTTTAGAATTTTTTCGAAAAATTTTGAAATTTAGTATTTCTAAGAAAAATGTGTCCACAGGCACTTATAGAGCACAATTAGAAGTACTAAATAAGCTTTAAAATTTATGAAATTTTTACAGATGGTCTATTAGTGTGTCTAGACCTTACCTAAACAATAAGAACTTAAACTGAAATTTCTATAGTAGTTTTCTAAAAATAAATTCATAAATAGTTTATAAAATAATTTCTATCTTTAGTTTCATATTATGAGATTTATGGTTTATTTCTTCTACTATTTTTGCTAAACTAATTGAGTATTACTAAAATTTGATAATTTAATTATTTGTTATAATAGATAAAAATATTTTTTCTAAATTTGGGCAGTATAACAGCTTAGTAATTCTACTATAATTGTTTGAATTCGAGCAGTATAACAATTTAATAATTATACTATAGTTGTCTAAATTTGAGCAGCATAACTACTTAATAAGAGTATTTTAATTATCTAAAATTGAGTAGAGTAACATATTAGTAAATACTTTTTAATTTTCTAAAAAATTGAGCAAAGTAACAGCTTAGCAAGTGCATTTTAATTTTCTAAAATTGAAAAGAGTAACATCTTGGTATAATTTAATAATTTAAATTTGAGCAAAATAATAGCTTAGCAAAAATTAAAGTTTAACATTAAACAATATAACAATAATATTAATAATAAAACTAAAGCCTAAACAGGTTTAGGGAAAAAACCCTTCTTACCAACATGCAAAGTAATTGAAATTTAGAACCAACCCCACTCCCCCTATTACCTCAAAGAGTTGGTGAAATTGTTGGTGCAGAGCTCCTAGGAAGAGGATTTTTACTAGTTATTTGAAAACTAGTAGAATTTTAGCATAAAACAAAGTAAAAGAAATTTTTTCTAAAGGGAGAGAATTTTTCTATGGAGACTTACGGTGGTGAAAGGAGGAGAAGAATGAGAAATTAGTTCAATTTGATGGCTATTTATAGGGAGAATTTTGAGCTTAGGTGTCCTTAAATGACATAAGCTATTATGTCAAAATTTCTATTTTTAATTTTTTTTTAATTGAAAACTAGGGACACATATCCCATTAGGTGGTGAATCACCTCCCCTCTAGAGTTTCAACGTGGGATAGCAGCTGTCCCAAAGAATCTCAGTATAAATTTTGACTGTTAATTAATTATTTGGTACTGATAAAATTGCCTAAACTTGAAAAAAAGAACTTTTAATATCAAAATAATTAATTTAAATATAAATCTGAAAAAATGTAATATTTTTCATCAAAAAATAATTTCCAAAAATAAATTTTAATTTTTTTTTGAATTATAAATATATATATTATATATTTTAAGATTAGAAAATTCATATTAAATTCATTTTAATTCAATAAATGCTCAAATTTTTATGAATATTCTAAAATTACATATTTTACCTAGAAATGTACTAAAAATATCATTTCCACCATTTTTGGATGTTAAACCAATATTGAGTTGGTAATTTGACAACTAGGGATATTTTGGTCATTTTATACAGGAATTTTAGAAATTCCCAGAAAATTTCAAAATTATATTTTAATACATATGGCATGATTTTAAACTCAATTTGACATTTTAATATCAATTGAATCTTTTTCCATGTCAACCCTTAATATTGATAAATAAGGATAAAATCATCATTTTCTAATTTCTCCAAGCTTCAACTCGGAAAAATTATTGAAAATCATGATTAGATAGTTTTTGATATTCTGAGTTTAACCGTGAGGATCAAAATTTTTAGATTCCTTCCCGATTTTTTAGAATTAAATATATAGAATAAATAAATAAATAAAACAATTAATTAAATAAAAGTGAGGGTGTTACAGTTATCAGGTGAATAAAAGCATATCATAGCACATTTGTATATATATATATATATATATATATATATAGATTGTACATATCAACTGAGAGATCCATCTATCTCTCCTAGTACCATACATGCACATCGGTATATCTATCATCATCATATCATATCAACAGCGGGATAACACCGGCCAACAACACATATATCAAAATATACAAGTGTCGGGGAAACGGGATACAAAACTAACTCTCTATAGCTGGTCAATCTATACAATCCCATCAAAAGAAAACTATACAAAATAACACCTTTAAAACAAAAGGGGTTGTCTCGCAAGCAACTCCACCATCATCTCTGAGTAGTCGGGTCTACTAAAGCCTCGCCGTCTGCTCCCACGCCATAGGACGTGATCATCACAGGCACATCAACACAAGCAGCAACAATGGGACAACCAACAACAACAAACACAGCAAGGGTAAGCTTACTACAACAATGGCATAACATATAATCATGGAGATCATCAACAATTTAAGGCATTCAATCACAAGTAATCACCAACAATTCACAACATTCAATTACGAGTATATAGCACCTCATCATACATCTAGAGTCCTCAACGTCTACATACAAAATGTTCATACAGAAGGGTTTTCAACTCAGGACTCCACATTTCATCACAATTAGCACAACTATGTCAATGCATGATGACACGACTCTCAAGAGATTTACAGCATATCGGGCGATCAGCCAGGTCTCATCCCCTACTGTGGCCTATCTAAGCACCATTCAGGGATTGCCAAACTCTGATTTGTGGATAAGCTTAGTGATTTGTCAGGATGAGCGTATGTGGGTGGTAGCTTACCGCGACACAAGGCCTGCATCGCCTTGGCCTCCTACGGAGTCGCCCATCCACTCATCCCTAAAGGCCCATCATCAGCTGCCCCACGTCTTATCCAGCACTAGGTTGGAGGCACATCTGAGTTCTAACTTTGGTCACCATCCAACTTATGTGCCTACCCGCGCCACGGCATGAGGTCCATCGTCAGCTACCTCAGCCGCCAACTATGCATGAATGCATGTACTACACAGCATCAACTACTCAACCACAACCAACAAACATACAACATATATAGATGTATATCAATACAACTAGTGGCAAAGAGGTCCATCGTCAGCTACCTCACATTACCACTCAACATTCATCAACACCACATTGGCCTCAAATCGGCCTTAATCATAATCAACAGGTAAAGCCCTACCTAAGCAGCCCACCTTGTGAGGACCAATATCATGCCTCAATCAAAATCAACAGGTAAGGCTCTATCTAAGCAACCCACCTTATGAGAAACAATATCATACATTATGAGTGAAGGTCCTATCTAAGCAACCCTCCACTCAACTGCATTTTCCAACAAATCTATCACACAACTCCACAACAATAACAAAGAAAACCAAGAATCCAGTTTAGAATTATAACAACATGTGAAGGTCCTATCTAAGCAACCTTCCACTCCAACAACACATCCAACAATCTAAAAGTGGTTGAAACAATCAACCTCACAAACCATCAACAACCTCACTCATGGTCATTCATTATATAATGACACAAACATCCTCAATAATCAAGTATACAATATGAATTGGCCTTTCTCGTGGAGTTTTAACATTTTTCCAAAGTTCTCAATTATCATACCAAGCATCAAACCCATAGCATTCAACCCCATCTTTATGTTTCTTAAAATTTCAACTTTGATGGTCCATACATGGCATCACAAAATTGACACCAAGCATCTCAAAAACAGGGGAGAATTAGGGGTTTTGTCGCCCAACGCCATTGAACTATCGCTTGACGCTAATATCACAAAGAAGGTCTACAATTTTGTTGCCCGGCGTCAACATCACAAAGAGCATCAGCAAAAATCGGAGAAAATTCGTTATAGGAAAAATTTTTGTCGTTAAATTAAAATTCCATTGCTAATTGACAGCATTTCAGACCGCACGCTGTCAGCTATCACCCGGTGACATAAACTGACGCCTAGCGCCAAATCGCGATTTTTTGCAATCGTAGGGAAGATGACCCACTGTGGTTCTAGACCATATCAATCCATCCCAAGCACCACAAAGCAATTCTAGACACTTTTAATACATTTCTAACTGATTATACAATAATAAATCACCAAGATTTTGTTCCAAATCCATTCTTTTTTTAGATTTCCCAAAATTTTCTCCAAAACCCATTTCATCAAAACCATAGCCCAACTCATGCACAACCAAATTTGGAACGAACCTAAGGTAAGATTCATACAAAATCATGCTCATACATCACAAATTTACAAGTGTAAGCTTCCTTTACCTCTTGGAGCTTTCGAATTCAAGCATGGGGAAGAAAAAACAGGATATGTGCAGGACCTTGAGCCAAACTTTGTGAAAGCGAAGATATAACAGCCCTCCCACACTTAGAAACGTGATTCCTCACCGGGTTTGGGTCTCACACTTCAAGAGTCTCAGCAAGGTTTGAGAAAAAATGACAGTATAAGAGAAGAGAGTGAGAGAGAGAGATCGGAGAATGAGAGAAGGAGAGGGATGGGAGAATGAGAGAAATGAGAAGGGGAGGGGGCTTTATATTTTGAAACCCTCCTTAGGCCTTACAAGGCTTCAGGCCCACTAAAGCTCAGGGTCCGTCTATTCACTCTCCAGAACTCACAACAGTTCTCACTTAATTGTTTTTCTCTCAACAACCCAAACCAGTATCAACAACACCTTCAATTTGGCTCAAGCACATTTGTCTCAATTCCCAAACTCAGATAGGAATTCCAAGTTTACAACATATAACTAACAACATACAACAACAATCAACAACAATTCTATTTATTTATTTGTTTTAAACACCATAATCACATATTAATTTCCACTTTTAGTTATCAAACCACTACATCATACATTAAGAAAATCATAGCGTTACACTTTGGCATGGCACCCTGCTAGGGAAGCTACAATTTGGTATGCTGAAGAATAAAATGCAGGGACCCACTTATAGAGGTCTTGGATGTAGGCATCGAATGGTAAAGGTTCCAATAGTCAGGGTAGCGCCCTCGAGACGGGCTATTTGCCTAACCAAGCTCACTAACCCTGACAACTGTTCAACATTCTAGGATTGGTTTTAGAGTATACCTCTATTAAATGGATATCCTGACTGTTATTTTGTTTCTCAATGATGATGAAGACTGTACCATGTGATGATGTTGATGAGGTATATGTACTCTCAATCACTTCTCAGGTTCTGTTGAGAACTATTACTCATTAATGGGAAGTATGAATCCATACCATATCAAGGGTAGTCTAATATAACTTAAAATAAACTCTAGGTTTTCCTCTATTGTCAACTATATTTTATTTGTATTTTACGATAGAATTCCTACCATACATGTGAAAATGATTTTAGAACAAATCACCTCACTCCATTATTTTTCTTCCATCTATGTTGATCGCAACTATTGAAGAAGACGGAAACGTCTAGTGATGCTGAGGATGAGTCAGAAGACACATAGTATTTTCTTTTTGAATAAGGGATAAGGTAGATGAATACTGCTCTGTATATGATCTTTTTTATGTATATATTAGGTTGGTAGCATCTATCTTTTAATGTATTTTTAGTCTTTCTATTATTTATGTCTATCATGTATTATCAAACCATGATATACAGTTTTATGATATATATATATATACAGTCTTTTTCTTTCATCTTTTACTATTATTTCCAAATTCTATTTAATTTTAGAACTTTTCTATTATAAGTATCGGAAAAATTTTACTTGTAATAATTAAATAACTAAATTAATATAAACTCTGATTAATAAGAATGGGTGTTATACCCAACCATGCATCGGGCTAAATGAGCCAACCTATAAAACCAGACCCATTTTTACACTCCTAATAAAAACATTAAAAACACTTTTTTAAGTGCTTTAAATTACTTATAAAAATAAGTATTAAATGATTTTTGTATTTTTGATATAATAAATATTTTTTAATAAGAATTTTTTATTTTTAACTTTTATCAAATATTTATGGGCATGTAAAGCAAAACCCTTAAATGTTTGTTTGACACATGAAACTGTAGTTCAAAATCGTAATTTTAATTCTACTTATGTTAGAGTTAGAATTGATTCGAGATAATGTTCATGTGAAATGAGTAGTATGATGCAAATATATCGTGAATTTTAAAATTAGACTTGTTATAAAAACCAAAGCTAGCATGCAATTCACATGAAAAACAATAAAAAATTGAATCTAAATAGTTTCTTTATGATGGGTTTGGTAGAAAGAAAAAAAATATATGAAAATAAGGTAAATAAAAATAGGAAAGATGACTACAAATAAGTAAGAAATAAAGTGAAAATAAAAATATTTGGTTTAAAAAAATAAAAAAATAAAAAGATTTGAAAATATAAATAGACGAATAAAAATAAGTGAGAATAAAATAAAATAACTAATAGACTTCACACTTTTTTATTTCTTTTCTCTCTCATCTTTCTTCAAATAAACACCCTCACTTTTATTTTTCACTTATTTTTTTCTCTCCACCTTATTTCTCATTCACCAAACAAACAAACGGTTAGACGTTTTTAAGATCTCTATCCCAATGAAAACAGAAGGCAAGCATTGTGTTGTGGTGGCTACTCTTTTCGTGATGAAGTTTCCAGCACAAGCCAAACGCCTGGACTAAGCACGACACAACAAGACAAGGGAATAACTGCTAGAGGGAGACAAGGACTTAACGCAAAAGGTAAAAGGCCTCACCAGAAAACGCAAAACACTGTTCATTGAAGGTGACCGGCCAGGCCAAGCCTACCTTTGCTATAAGAATGCCTTTGAATTTTGGCGTTTGGACTCTGAAGTAGCCTTATAGGCTTTGTTTGATTTCCTTTGCAAACTTGTTCCAAGGTATTTAAGTTGTTGCGCCTGCTATCCTTGAATAGACTTGGCTTAAACAAACTAGAAGTTTAACTTTGACTAATATTATAAAAAAATTATGATAATCAAAATTAACTTATTTATTTAAATGAAACAAATTTAAAATTAGGTTTCACTTGTTTAAGTTATTTATAATTTTATTTTTTTCTCATTTATCAATTACATTCTTAAAGTATATTTTAAGTTTATCAATTTAATATTTAAAGGACATTCTTACGTAAAACTAATTGAGTTAAAAATAAGAAGAGAAAGATAATAAAAGAATATTATAATATAAAAATTATATAATGATAACTTTTTAAAATAAAAATATAATATATTAAATACATGTATCATTTCATATATAAAATAAAAGTAACATTTTTTATCATTATATTGTTGGAATCAAAGACGTATGAAACGTCAAATCCTTCAAAGTTTTGAAGACAACAAAATTTATTAAATTTTAAAGTTCTTAAATATTTGCTCTTAATCAGCCTTTTAGATATCGCTATATAGTAAAAAGCTTTTGAAAGCGTCCAATGATGTTTTATGAAATCTGGCGTCCAACGCATCACTTTATACCAAGTGTCCAATTGCTTTATTTAAACATATGCGCTATTTGCGAAAATCATCCAATGCCTTGCTTGACATGTCTTAAAATTCAACGTTTCAATCGGCTTATTCTTGTATACCTTGAAACTAGAGCTGTCAAAATGGGCGGCCCGACTCGGCCCGCCCGGGCCATTACTCTTTAGCAGGCTGGCCCGGTTTGTGTTCGAGCTTCTTTTTTTTAGCCCAACCTAGTCCTATGCGAGCTACCGGGCCACCAGGCCAATTTGACTTGAATTTCTTTCAGACTTGTTTTCTATTTTAATTATTATTTTTTTTGCCAAAAATTTATAAAATTAAATTATTTAAATCATATTAAATATTTAAAATTAAATTCTACATACTTTCTAGTATAAACAAACATTTTTATTCATATATAATTGACTTAATTACTCAATAGTCTCATTAAAAATATATCTTTAAGCAAATTTTATTTACAAAATGAAATATCCATGTTAGCTTTTCTTTTTTACAAATGTGTGACTTTATTTATTTATTTTTTAAGTATATTAATATTTTTATTTTATATATAACTAAAGATAAACTGTTAATTTTGGTTTAATATATATAACCTGAAACAACATAGGAAGCTAAACCGTTAGGGTGATCATGGAGTATATATATATATATATATATATCAGGTCAGACAGGCCGGGCCAAAATGGCCAGATTTTTCTGGCCTGTATTTTTTTAGCCCAATCCAACCCTTTTTGCGGGCCCATCGGGTCGAGCCCATTTTGACAACTCTACTTGAAACTAATGTTTTATTCTTTTTTTATGTGATCCAACGTTCAAATATCTCATATTAAATGAAAAACAAATATATTTTTGTGTATAAGTACAACTTTGCAGAAAAGTAAGTCAATCTATCAAGCTGTCAAATCAGAATAAGAAATGTTTAGAAAAGGTAACTTTGAAACGCAGAACTGCACCTCCCACTTCTGTGCAAAAACAAAAAATTTTTTCGTCTCATCTGCAAACTTAAAACACGCGCAACCATACATGACAAAGCTTTAGAACGTGCCTTTGAAAACCAAAGCTCGTATATCTCAACGGCTATTTTCTCAAAGGCTATATATATATTAAGTCCAAAGATTCAGGTAGAACAACTAAGCAACGAATGAACAAAAACAAAATCTCTTTGTTGGACGATCTTGCAAATTCTCTCATATTTCATACTCTTTGCTTAGCAAAGTTTTGTAATTGCTCTTAAACTTTCATATCCTCACATTATGAGTTGATTTCTTTTAAACACTTTATTTGTGTTGTGAAAGCCTAGAGAGGCTTGGTGATTAAAGAATAGTTGGGTTTTTAAGTGATCTTGGGTCGATCACTGTTGTAAGGCCTGGAGAGGTTAACAGAATACTTGTTTGTAATCAAGAGGTTGGTTAATAGAAATCCTTTTGGACGAAGGTACTGGATGTAGCTTAAGTTGAGTGAACTAGTATAAAATTTCTTATGTGCTTCTCTTTCCTTATCCTTACTCATATATTTTTATTCATGCCTTTTTGTTTGCTGTTAAAGTTTTGCGAAAAAGTTTTTCTTTTTAACACATAATTCAACCCCCTTATTGTGTGTTTTTGTTTCTTTCAATTGGTATTAGAGCTCAGCCTCTAAGGGTTGAGCATCTAATAGTGAGGGGTAAAAAGATCCTAAGCATCTACGGATAACGAAGGATAAGTAGTTAACAAACCACTTCTCTTCTAAGGTCAAAATTATGACCACTAGGAAATAAAGGATGATAGCCTTCTTTGATGCATGTCACATTGATATGTGGAATGTTGTAGAGACAGACGATTATCTACCTATTGATGAAAGTAGAGTTGAACTACCAAGAGGTCAGTGGACAGAAGCACATAAACAGAGGTATTTACTAAACTCTAAAACTTGAAATGCTATTATGTATGTTTTGTCTAAATTTGAGTATGAAAAGTACATAGCTTAAAAAGTGTTAAAAAGATATGAGACACTCTAGCTCTTGCTTATGAGGATACCTCACAAGTTAAAAGATCTAAACTAAGTCTGCTCGTACGACAATATAAGTTATTTACAATAGAAGAAAATGAAACTATTGAACTCATGTTTGGTAGATTTCAAACTATTGTAAATAACTTAAGATCTCTAGGTAAAACTTATGATAACTATGATTATATGGACAAAATCTTAAGAAGTTTTCCTAGACAATGGAAACTACAAGTTGCAGCCCTGAGAGCGTCCAAGGATCTAACAACTCTCTCTATGGAAGAGCTACTTGGAACACTCAAAGTACATGAGTTGGAACTAAAATAGGATGAAGAACTTAGAAAAGGAAAGTCCTTAGCCCTAAGCATTCAACATCTAGTAAAAGGGTCATTGTCCAAGGCTTTCAATGTGGAAGAATCTTTTGAGGAAGGATCCGAAGAAGAAGATTTTGATGAAGATGAGATCTCCTTTATATTAAGGAAGATACAAACAATATGGAAGAAGAAAGAGGTTCCAGGGCCAGAAACTTCACTAAAAAATTCAATAAAGAATCCAAAGAAAAGAGTCCACCTTATCTGCTTTGAATGCAAAATGTGACATCCATTCACATTGAATATAACCCATACTTATTTACTTATTTAATAATGTGAGTAAAATTTTTCTCCACTTTTAATAATAGAAAATTTGTAAATTTAACAGAATTTGAAAATGGTAGTAAAAAAAAAAAGTTGTATGTATTCATTGTAGAATTGTACATCATGATTTCATAATCAGAAAAATTACTCAAATACAGGAAGATTAAAATATACATCAAAATAGTTACTACTTATTCCCAGTACATCAAAAAGATCCTAGTCAAAGCAGTGTCCTATCCTATAAAATAACTAACTACCAGACTAGCCTTATAAGTCCTCATCAACAGTGGGGTCTTTATTAGCTACGATAAATCATGCATAAAAGAAAAAGTAATGGAGTGAGGTGATTTGTTCTAAAACTACTTCTACATGTATGGTAGGAATTCTACCATAAAATATAGATAAAACATAGTTGACAATAAAAAGGGAACTTAAAGTTTATTCTATGTTATACTATCCTTGACTTGATATGGATCCATACTTTCTATTAGTGGGTAATAGTTCTTAACAAAACCTAGGAAGTAACTGGGAGTACATATACCTCTCTCAACATTATCACATGGTATTGTCCTCATTATCATTAAAGAAAATAACAGTTAGGATATCCGTTTATAGAGATATACTCTCAAACTAATCTTGGAATGTTGAGCAATTGTCAGGGTTATTGAGCTTGGTCAGGTGAATACCCCGGGTCGAGGGGGCTACCCAGGCCATTAAGACCTTCACCATTCAATGCCTACCCCCAAGACCTCCGTAAGTGGGTCTTTGCCTTTCCTTCCTCAGCATACCAAACTGTATCTTCCCTAACAGGGTGCCATGCCACAACATATCACTCACTTTACATTACTTAGTAATTAATCACTTCTTAAATTCTCAAACAGAGGTTTTCTTGATCTCATTTAATTTAAGCACCAATACAATTAACATTTCTGCCTTATATTGTAGAAATTTCATAATACCAAAATTTTAACAGAATAACAAATTAGTAATCACATAAAGTTTTAGTAGAATAATAGCTTAATAATTATTAAAATTTTAGTAGAATAACGATGTAGTAATTATAATTTAATTACTAAAATTTTGGCAGAATAACAACTAAATAAATACATTTTAATTTCTAAATTTGAGCAGAGTAACAACTTAACAAGTATAATTTAATAATATAAATTTGAGTAGAGTAACAACTTAGTAATTATAATTTAATAATTTAAATTTGAGTAGAGTAATAACTTAGCAATTATAATTTAATAATTTAAATTTGAGCAGAGTAATAACTTAGCAAAAATCAAAGTTTAACATCAAACAGTATAACAATAATAATAATAAAACTTAAGCCTAAACAGGTTTAGGAGAAAACCCTTCTACTAACATGCAAAGTGAGAATAATTTAGAACCAGTCCTACTCCTTCCATTACCTCTAAGGTGGTTGATGAAAAGGATGAAATTGTTGGTGCAAAACTTTTAGGAAGAGAACTTTACTAATTGTTGGAAAACTAGTAAAATTTTAGCATAAAAACAAAGTAAAAGAAAATTTTTTCTAGAGAGAGAAGCTCTCTAAAATTTTGGCTAGCTTGGGAGAGGAAAAGGTGAGTGAAAATCTGAAAATGTTGAGGCCTCTTTATAGAAGAAGGAGGTGGGTTAGGTGTCCACAAAGTGAGGTCATCCATTATGTCATAAAACCTTTTTTTATTTTCTTTTTAATTAATTTAGGGACACATATCAAAATTAGAGTGATGAATCAGATATTCCTAGGTTGAGAATGTGCTCCCTTAGCGGTCTAGCTTTTAGATGTCAATTTTATTTGCAGGTAAATTAACGGGTACCGATAAAATAGCCTAAACTTGAAAATTTTGACTTTTAATATAAAAAAAATTCAATTAAATGTAAAACTGGAAAAATACATTATTTTTCATCAAAAATAAATTTCCAATTATTAATTTTAATTTTTTTAACTTATTTCAAATTTTATATATTTATTTTGTATTTTTAAGCTAGAAAATTCATATTAATTCTATTTTAATTCAATAAATACCAAAGTTTTTATGAAAATATAAAATTAAATATTTTACCTATCAATAAACTGGGATTACCGTTTTCACTATTTCTGGATGTCAAACCAATATTGGCTGACGTATTAGACACCTAGAAACATTTTGGTCATTTTACATAGGAATTCCAAAAAATTCTCAAAAACTTATAAAATTATATTTTAATATATATGACATGATTCTAAGCTCAAATTTACATTTTAATGTTAATTGAATATTTTTCTCATGTAAGCCTTTAATGTTGAGAAATAGAGACAAAATCGTTATTTTCTAATTTTTCCGGGCTCCTACTTGAAAAAGTGATTAAAAATCGCAATTAGATAGCTCTTGAAATTTTAAGCATAATGGTGGGAATCAAAATTTTGAAATTTCCTCTCAATTTTTTAGAATTAAATAGTCAAATATTAGAAAAACAATTGAAAAAATTGAAATAGGGATGTTTCATTTTTCACTATTTTTCTTTCAAAATAAAATTTTTATAATTAAATATACTTTGTATAAAATTTCTAACATATTTTGAGGTCAAAAAGTCTTTGGTTGGTTCTCGTAGTTAACTAAGGGTATTTTTATCATTTCACAAAAATTATCTCAATAAATTTTAGAAAAATTTCTAAAATTATTATTAATTATTCTAAGTATATTGATAACTTAAAAATAATTTGTAAACACTTCTAACTATTTTTTTAATTCGGTTATTTGACTTTCTAGGGGCAAAACGGTCATTTTACCCATTTATAAGCTCAGTTCCCCAAAAGTTTATTAAAAATCTAAACTAAGTACTACATATTTGTAGGAATCAAATTTTTGAGATTTTCATCCGATTCTCTAAAAATAAATACAGAATAATTAGGAAAATAATTTGATATGCAAAAACAAGAGTGTTGCACAAAAAGCCTGGACATTTCAAAATTAACTGTCCAAGCTTACAAAAGGAGAAAAAGAAGACATTCTTTGAGAAGAAAAATAAATGACTTATGGCAACATGGAAAGATATGGACTTATCCTCCTCTGAAGAAGAAGGAGAGGAAGAAGCAAACTTGTGTCTTATGGCATATACAAGTCTAGAAAGCTTAGAGAATGAGCAAGAAAAAGATGATGTAAACTTCCATGACTTAACTTCTCTTCAAGAAGCATATAATGACTTGCTTTCTAATTCTTCAACTCTCTCTATTGCTTACAAAGAATTGGAAAGAAAGTTTTCAAAGACATCAAAAGAACTTGATTTGCTTAAAAAGAGTCATGAAGATCTTATAAGAGAGAATGAAAAATTAAAAGCAGAAAAATCAAAAGACCTCTCCAAAGTGAAACCACCCGAGGAAGCATTCGAACTTCAAAAGGAGGTAAATCACTTAAAAGAAAGTCTATCTAAATTTGTTAGTGGAACTAAAAACTTGAACAAAAGTCTATCTTATAAACAGAGTCCACATGACAAATCTGGTTTTGGTTTTGATAAAAAGAAAGAAGCCTCTGAAACAGTTAAAACTATTACCTTTTGTAAGTATTGTGGAAAAGGTGGACATGAATCATCAAATTTATTCATCATCTAGTTAAGAAGGCTTCTAGTGCCTTCAAAACTAACAAGAAAAGACCCTAAGTCCATTTGGGTACCTAAATCTATGATTATACCTGTTACAGATTTGTTTGACAACAGAAAAGAAACCCCAGTTATGGTACCTAGATAGTGGTTGCTCACGACACATGATAGGAGAAAAGTTTATATTCTAAAGCCTCCAACAAAAGAATGGTGCATGTGTCACTTTCAGAAGAAATCAAAAGGGCAAGATAATGAGGATAGGTAAAATTGATATGAAGTTGGTTGATTGCAAAGAACCAGCATCCAGAACACGGCTGGATGACTCATTAAAGGATGAACCAAGAGAGCCCACTAGGACGAAATTGGCAGATGAAGAATTATCATTCAGAAGATCAAATCTTAGGAGAAGTACATGATCATGTCAAAACTAGATCAACCTTCAAGGAGCAAGCTCATGTTGCTTTGATCACTCAAATGGAACCGAAGACGATAAATGAAGCCTTGTTGGAGGAAGGATGGATTAAGGAAATGCAAGAAAAGCTAAACCAATTCGAGAAAAATGATGTTTGGAAGCCGATCTTTTTACCGAGAGACAAGTCTATGATAGGAACAAAGTGAGTATTCATAAGCAAGTTGGACAAGGCATGCAAAGTAGTAAGAAACAAAGCTAGACTTGTAGCTTAAGGTTACTCATAGCAAGAAGTTATAACTTGATTAAAAGCTATTTGCATTTTACTTTCATTTGTTGCTCATAGTAATATGAAGCTCTATCAAATGAATATAAAAAAGTGCATTCCTAAATGGTATAATAAATGAAGAAGTTTATGTGAAATAACCTCTTGGTTTCGAGAGTGATACTTTTCCTGAACATGTTTTTAAACTCAAAAAGGCTTTATATGGACTTAAACAAGCTCCAAGAGATTGGTATGAAAAACAAAGTTCTTTTCTTTTAGAAAATGGTTTCACAAGAGAAAAAAAATAGACATTACTCTATTTCGCAAAAACATAAACTCACATTTTATCATTGTACAAATATATGGATGATATCATATTCGGTGCTGCTAACACGAAGCTCTATGCAAAGATTTTTCTAAGCTTATGATGAGAAAGTTTGAGATGAGCATGATGGGAGAATTAAAGTTCTTCTTGTGATTGCAAATAAAGCAAACAAGCAGTGACATATATATACACCAAACGAAATATGCTAAGGAAGTACTTGAGAAATTTAAGATGAATGATGCCAAAGAAATGAGCACTCCTACGCAACCATCTTTAGTACTTGGACTGGACGACACATCTAAAAAGGTATATCAAACCACATATAGAGGTATGATTGGATCTCTACTATATCTTAGTGCGTTCAGACCAGATATTATGTTTAGTGTATGCCTATGTGCTCGTTTTCAATCTGATCAAAGAGAAATTCATTTTACTACTGTTAAAAGAATATTTAGATACTTAAAAGGAACTTCTAACCTTGATTTATGCTTTAAGCCAAGTAAAGTGTATAGGTTAATGGTTTTTGTGATGCTGACTATGTTGGAGACAGAATAGAACCAAAAAGCACTAGTAGGGATGTCACCTCATTGGAGGCAATCTTGTTTCCTAGGTTAGCAAAATGCAAGGAACAATTGCCTTATCCACAACAAAAGCAGAATACATATCAGTAACGTGTTATTGCTCACAATTTATGTGGATCAAGCATTAACAAAAAGATTATAGTATCTATGAGAGTAAAATTCCTATTCTCTGTGACAATACTGTTGCCATCAATTTTTCTAAAAATCCCATATTTCATTCTAGAGCTAAACATATTGAAATTAAATATAACTTTATAAGAGATTATGTTCAGAAAGGGATTATTAATATTTAGTTCATTAACACTAAAAATCACCTAGCAGACATATTTACAAAAGCCATTCCTGAAAATAAACTTATCCATATAAAAGAATGTCTTGGTATGGACTTTATAAAGGAATGAATAATTTCATGTGCGTTCATCCAGAGGACTGAACTGTTTAATGGAATGTAGCATCTATTCTCATAACAACGTCTATTATGTATGCATCCATTAGAATGAATACTAAACATTCATAAAGCATTAATATTATCATATATGTACAATCATGCTTTTACTAACAATGATTTGAAATAAATGCATTATTCTTTATCTAAGTCATATTTGCGGCGCAATTGACATTGAAACTATGCACCCGCTTGAACTCGCATTTATTGCATTCTCTCTCTCTTAAAAGTTCAAATTATGCCAAAAATACAAAACCTTTCAGTTACTTACTCAATACTCAAAACTCTTATATTACTCCTTTACAAATACAAAACCCTAGTTCTTTGTGATATCTCTCCCCCTTTTCATCTCTTAAAAATCCTCAAACACTCAAACCTTAAAACTATACTTCTTCAATCAATCAAACATGGTTGGCAATAAGACAGACACTACTTTGAAGGCTGTTGCTAAAGTGGAAGGCTCTAACCAAGGGGAAACCATAGTACTTGTGGAATACAAGTTCGACATTGACGCCCTAATGATATGGGTGTGAAAGTTAAGGACAATTTCACGAGGTGCCGGATTCTCAACTACTTTTGCTTGAATGGGATAATCTACCCAGAACTCATCAGACGCTTATGGAGAACTGTTGGGTTTATAAGAACCAGTGTTGTTGGCACTGTTTTGGGAGTCAAAGTAACAATTGATCTTGGGAGCATCGTATAAGCCATTGGGTGCGAACACGTTGGCTCCTGTATAAAGAATGGATGAGAGGACAGCTATGGTGGCCACAATATAGTAAATGCTACTCTTGTCGGACTGGAAGCTAAAGGAAATGTGGAATATAGCAAACTAACGAAAGAATGGAAGGTTTTTCAATAGTTTCTAAACAAGGGCATTCTCCACAAGACAAGGTCGAAGGATAACGTCACCTTCCTGCATCGCTTTGCCCTTTTCCACATGATTACGGGGCAATAGTTCAACCTTCCACACCTCATATTGAGCAACATCTTTAGAAACATGAAAGGAAAGGATGTGATTGATCAAATCACCTACTCTGCCTTATTGAATAGAATATTCTGAATGCAACATGTGTACCACGAGTTCTTCAACTTGTCAGGTATTGAGCAGGTCAACATCAAACAACTAGGTGGTGGTCATAGGGTTACTCAATTACCCTTTGGATGAAACAATATAAGCCAGGTGAAAGCTGAGTTTGTTTTAAAACAAATTGAAAAGGCTTCAAAGCCTAGCCATGTGCCCAAAGAAGAACCTGTAGAACTACCTCAACAACCAAAAGAAGAATGAGTGGGACGACGAAGCATTATTCATCCAGCCTATGTTTGTGACTTTAAGAGCTGTAGTGTCAAAAGACAACCATCCAAAAGCAAGTTGTCCAAACAACTTGTAGCGTTCAGAGCCACCAAATCTAAAACACAGTAGGAATAGGCACCAAAAGTTGTCCCTCCTCTTTCTACCATTCCTTCGCCTGTACAACCAGTTAAGAGGAAACTCAGGTTGCAGCAAGAGGCTGATGATGATGATGAATCAATTGTTGTCTTACTGAAGAAATAGAAAACTAAAAATGTAGCAATTCTTGTTACTCAATCTGATGGAGCTCAAATTGAGGTTATAGCTACGAGAAAAAAGGACATCCAAAGTCAAGACAACTATTGAGAAAAGCAAAAGAAGTAAGTTGTTTGCCCCAGATTTTGGTGACAATATTATATTTGTCCGTGAATGTAATTTTGTTGACTCTATCCTTATTGAGCCTCCTTAGCCACAACCTGACCAAACAGTCTCCACCATCCAAACACAAACCCAAACACAAACCTATGAACCCTTACCGTCAGATTACCCCTCGTGGTATACACCAACCCTCTCTGAACCTGAACCAGACATGCTTCTGCCTGGTGATGAAAGTTATGCGTGCAATATTCGTACACCTGACTTGGACGAATTGTATCTATCTGTTAAGCCACAAGTAGAGAAAAAATCTCATATGAAGAATAGTGTACTCCAAAGCTCATTCTTGTGACCATTGTTGGCCCCAAAATTGGTATTAACTTGGATATATCCTCTGCATATGTTAGATGAGCAGAGAACTGGGCTTTGAGAAAGAAGAAATGGAGGTTACTATATGAGAAGAAAAACAAGCAAAATCTTGTGGACTCAAATGCCACCATTTTGCTTCTAGAGCCATACCCTGAACTAGAATATGGATTCGACTACTCTTTAGTTCGCTAAATCCATTCGTCCATGATTACATACACAAGCCCTCCAAGGAGTACTCAACATTACCAACAGATGCCATTGTAAGTCTTTGTTTAAAACGTTTCATCATAAGGCGGTATCCCATAGTCTTTAGTGCTTGGTGCTTTGGTGCATAACATCTTGGGATACTTCAACACTGGGTACCTCCTTTGGATGATCTAGAATCGGCAAATAAGAAAAATCAAAGGGGCATGGCAGAACAAAATATTCACATCAGGCCAATTTAACTAAAATTTCAGCCTTTGGACCCAACTGAAGTAGGTTACTTTCCCACACCATTTGAACCGATGTTTTATGCAATAATAAAGAGCTTTGCCAAGCTAATATTTCAGATGTTCCTCCACCTTCACAATATGTTTCACAACACACATCAATTTGCATTTAGCTCGACTGCATTTGTCCAAGGTTGTTCACCTTAGATGTGAACAAAAAGAAGGTGAAATTGTTGACAAACCCCTTTCTCTGCCACTATCTTCCAGGGTCGAGCTTCAACAGCACAATCAAGTTACCTTGGAATGGTACATGTCCAGAAGATTGGTGCAGGATATGGATGCTGATGATGTTGAACTTTATGGCATCAATATATGTGGACGTGCGAGCAACAAGCATTCGATAGTGGACTAATTGAGTAGGACAAGGCAAACACTCCAATGCTATAGAACGACAACTACACACAGCGTCTAGCTTGTGTATTTCACTTTTTTGACACATTTGTTACCTTCCTGAATTCAGCTAACAGTCATCCACTCCTCAGCCTTGAAACGTCCATTCTGTATGCTATAGTGGATGCTCTAACCAACACAAGTTATATGCAACCACCTTTCCCTCAGGAATCCCTTTTCCCACGACACAAGTATCCCTGTCCATATCATATCCATTTTCCTACTTACAAATTCCTAGAAGCACCACCTCTTCCCTCTGACGAAACATCTAACACTCGACCTTAACCTCCTTCACCTATACCTCCACATCCTATAATCCCTGGTTCACAAGCCTCGCCAGCATTCCCACGATCGTCATCATCCCTCAGCAAACACCTTTTGTTGATCCCGTTGTCCAAGCTTATGTCACTGTACAACTCCAACCTATCGTGACCCTCCTACAACAAATCTTCCAAAATCAACAAGAGATCCTGCGCACTCCTCAACCATCTCCTCCACCACCTCCTCCTAACCCGCAGTGACCATGATAGCTAAGACTCTGTCTCTTTTTGCTGCTATCAAAAAGGGGGAGATTATAAATGATATATTTTCTTTTTTTGAGTTTCTTATGTTCATTTAACCTATGTTAATTGATTAGAGTTATTTCTTTCATGCATAGCATACATATCACAAGTGTATATATTTGATCTGAATGTCTATATTGATTGACCATATTTTTTCTGTATCTCTATGCTTACATTTACACTTCTCTGAGTTTCTAATATGTTTCTTTATTTTTGCTTTGATAGAAATATTAGACTCAAGGAAAGTATGCTCGATAACCTATTTATCTTTTCTATGATATATCTCTAGTTATAAACTCAACAATTTAATAAGGTTTGTTATCATCAAAAAAAGGGAGATTGTTGGAACCAAAGATGAATGAAGTGTCTAATCCCTCAAAGTTTTGAAGATAACAAAAGTTATTAAATTTAGAGTTCTTAAATATTTGCTCTTAATCAATCTTTTAAATATCGCTATACAGAAAAAAGCTTTTGAAAGCGTCCAATAATGTTTTATGAAATCTGGCATCCAACATGTCACTTTATAGCAAGCATCCAATTGCTTTATTTAAACATATGCTCTCTTTGTGAAAATTGTCCAATGCCTTATTTGAGATGTATTAAAATTCAACTAAGTTTTAATGTTTCAATCGACTTATTCTTATATGCCTTGAAACTAATGTTTTATTCTTTTCTTATAAGATCTAACGTTCAAATATCTCACATTAAATGAAAAGTAGATATATTTTTGTGTGTAAGTACAACTTTGTAGAAAAGTAAGTCATTCTATCAAGCTGCTAAATCGAATAAGGAATGTTCAAAAAAAGCAACTTTGAAACGCAGAACTGCACCTCCCACTTTGGTGCAAAAACAAAAGTTGTTTTTTTGTCTCATCTGCAGACTCGAAACACGCATAACCATACATGGCAAAGCTTTATAACGTGTCTCTAAAAACCGAAGCTTGTATATCTCAATGACTTTCTTCTCAAAGGCTATATATATATATATATATATATATATATATATATATGTATGTATGTATGTATATGTATATGTATGTATACACACACACACACACACACACACATATGTATGTATATCAAGTCCGAAGATTCAAGTAGAGCAACTGAGCAATGAACAAACAAAAACAAAATTCTTTGTTGGACGATCTTGCAAATTCTCTTATAGTTCATACTCTTTGCTTAGCAAAGCTTTGTAATCGTTCTTAAACTTTCATATCCTTACATTGTGAGTTGATTTCTTTTAAATACTTTATTTGTGTTGTGAAAGCCTAGAGAGGTTTGATGATTAAAGAATACTTGAGTTTTAAATGATCTTGGGTTGATCACTGTTGTAAGGGCTGAAGAGACTGATAGAATATATGCTTGTAACCCTAGTAGTTGGTTAGTAGAAATCCTTCTGGATGAAGGTACTGGATGTAGCTCAAGTTAAGTAAACTAGTATAAAATTTCTTGTATGCTTTTCTTTCCTTATCCTTATTCATATTTCTTTTATTCATGTCTTTTTGTTTGCTATTAAAGTTTTACAAAAAAGTTTTCTTTTTAACACACAATTCCCCTTCTTATGTGTTCCTGTTTCTTTCATATAGTTCAACACATGCATGAATTATTCACAAGTTTTTGATATCAAACTTATAAAACTTGAACTTATTTCATTTATATAACCAAACTAAAAGTCAAACTCATATTTGTTTCTTTATTAAAATAAATAGATTTAATCAAATGTTTAACAAATTAAGCTTAAACAATTCAACTCATTTACCTTCTATCCATTAGTTTTAGAAAAAGTTTCACATATATATGTTACTTGACCCTCCATAGTTGACAACATTTCCAAGAGTATGTTTGATTTGCTAAAAAGTATAGTACTAAATAGTACAAAAATAATTGTTCCACATTTGATTTGAAAAAGGATCATGAAATAACATAACTTAAGTGATGATAGATAGGATAAAAATTTATTTTTTTGTTGCTTAATGAACTATGGGACAACTTTTGGTCCCAAGTACAAAATACCCAAAGACAAAAATTCTCTACCATTGTCATCGCCACCACCACCATTGTCGCCGTCAGTGCTGCCACCACAATTGTTGGCATCGCAACCTACCATTGTCGCCACCACCGTAGTTGCCACTACCACCACCACGACCATCGTCGTCGTAGTAAGATAATTAATATAAATTTTATTACTATAATTAATATTAAAAATAACATTGTAGTAAAATTCACACTATTTTACTTGTGCCGTCCATTGTCCATCAAACAGTGTATAAGATAAAAAGTTGTCCGATAACTTAAGTGTTTATCCTTCTCCTTACGTTGTATTGTAGTTTGTAACAAACACATCCTAAATTTCTCTTGATTGTTGATCAAGGTTCAGTGGGTTGGTTGCTCTTGTGAGCTTTTGGGCCATGACCTATACCAATTAGAGGGCTATTATTCCCACCCTTTTTTTTTTGCTTTTTTCACCCTTACTTTTACAAAAATGTAGTCAATTACTATTTTACCCTCACTTTTTTTACTCTCTTTCTCTCTCTCCCCTTCTTCCCACTCTCAATTTCTCAATACAATGAAAACGTGTTTTTGTTATGTAACTTCAATACACAACAGAAACGTGTTTCAGTTGTATTAATTTTTTCAGAAAAAATTAATTAGAATATTAATTATGATATAATTTATCCTTTTTAATATTAATTGTATTAATTATAATATAGATTACTATTTTTAATTAAAATCAAATTAATTACGATACAATTTATCCTTTTTAATAGTAATCAAATTAATTATGATACAATTGTAAAAAATATACGATACAAGTTACCATTTTTAATAATAATCGAAACAATTATGATGTAAATTACCTTTTTTAATAGTAATTAAATTAATTATGATGCAATTTTAAAAAATATACGATACAAGTTACTATTTTTAATGTTAATCTAATTAATTATAGTAACTTGTATCATATATGTTTTAAAAGTGTATCATAATTAATTTGATTACTATTAAATAGTAATCAAATTAATTATGATGCAATTTTAAAAAATATACAATATAAGTTACCAATTTTAATAGTAATCAAATTAATTATGGTAACTTGTATCGTATAATTTTTAAAAGTGTATCATAATTAATTTAATTATTATTAAAAAAAAATTGTATCATAATTAATTTGATTACTATTAAAAAGTATAAGTTATATCGTAATTAATTTGATTTTAATTAAAAATAATAATTTATATCATAATTAACATGGTTAATATTAAAAAGAGTAAATTATATTAAAATTAATATTTTAATTTTTTTTTAAATTAACATAATGAAAATATATTTCTATTGTACAAAATGCATAATAAGATTGCATTTCTATTGTATTAAGGAGTGCGCCCTCTATATACAATAAAAATATATTTTTGTGGTATAATACACGCAACAGAACACGATTATATTGCATATAGAAGATGACGTACCTCCTCATTACGGCTGACTGGAATGGACTGGCCCATTTCGACAACTCTCTCCTAAAACACCCTAAACCCTAAAACCAATTCTGTAGCGCAGAAGCTACCGAGGGGACTCACCTTTTTGATCTTCGGACTCAGATCCTCAACGTTAGTGCTTTCTACTCTCTCTTCACACCTATATTAACTTTCTATTATTCAGTGTCACGCTATTTGTAAAAATATTGATTCCTATTGCGAGTTACGTTTGTTATTAATTATTGGCAGACACCGAAATAAGACTCAAAGAAGCGTGAATGCGATGATGTCTGGGTACGTTAGACGAGCATTCTCGTACCGGAACATGCTGTGGCTCCGAACCTCTGGTGCGGTTCGTGTTTGTGACGCGTCTCCCGTTAAAATTGGTGTGGCCGATAGCAACAGAGTGTTCACTCTTCCGGCAACGCCTAATTTTTCCGTGGAAAGTCGCAGAGCCTTTGCCAAAGGGCGAAAGTCAAGTATGTCTTTGCTTCTCTCAGCGCAAGTAATGGTTTTTCTTATACCCGTTAGTTTAGTTTTGAGGTTTGTTGATTTAATTTAAGGAGGGGAATTGAAGAAGGACAAGTAGACGCGGTTTCTTAGATGATTTTGGTATTGTTTCTCAATTAAAATTGGAGCTTCAGCGGTAACTCTTGTAATAAATGTTTATATTTAAATTCAACTTTGAATAAAGAGGTGATATTTCAATTTTGATTAGAGAACATCATCAAAAGATAATTAGAATTAGGTCATGGGTAGATAAACTTTCAATAAGCAATGATAGAAAAAGAAAATAAAAAGATAAAATGAATTAAGCTTCTCTCATAAGTTAAAATTAACTTTTATGTAAGTTAAGATTAACTTATGCATTAGTTAAAATCAGCTTTATAGAGAAGTTAAATTATAGAATTTCTATAAAAATTGAAGTGCATAAGTTGATTTTGGCTTTTGCATAAGTCAAAATAAGCTTTTTAGATGTTTTTTGTATTATTTTTCAATTAAAATTAGATTTTTAAAGCTATAGCTCTTATAATAATTAATAAATGTTGACATTTAAAGTCAACGTTGAATAATGAGGTGATATTTTAATTTTGATTAGAGAATAATACTAGAAACACTTAAAGAATTGTACCTAAGTTTTGTGATTTTGTCCATTGAGTAATAAACATGCTCTGTTCCCTTTGATTTTTTTATTCATTTTTAAGTTTTATGATTTTCATTTGCTGTTGTGAATGGGTTTTGGTGGTGTTACTACATATTTTGTGGGAATTAGTGATTCAAGCACTAAACAAAATTTTTACGGTGCATTTAGTTGAGAAATATTTCTTAAAAACTGATGACAGTTCTGAAGATGAAGAATAAGAGAAATTTGGAACAGTTTCGTGAATTTCCCAGAAGATTTTATGAATTGGATACATGTGAGTTTTCTAGGATGGTTGTTTTGTGGAATTTGCTTATTGAATTGAGTTTGCAGCCTGTGAAAATGGGGCATGCGATTGTAAGTACAATGTTGATGATGTAAGTACAAATCCATGAGGCATGTGATTTTCTTACTGGTGCAATCAGCTAACTCCAAGGCTCAACCTGGTAGATTTTAAAGTTGATGTGGGATTTTTCTGATTGAAACTTGTTGATACTTGATAGCTTGCCTGAACAAATTTCTTTGTTGAATTATTGTAGTGTGCAGAACTTTTATGTCTAACTATTATTATTCATTATAAATGTTACTTGATTTTGATGGTCATTGGTTTATACATTTTAGAGGACGAAGGGGGTGTCAGTACAATTGAAGTTCCACCAAACGTTGGTCCTACTATTAAGGCAAATGCTGTCTCGCAGATGGAGGCTGCAATGGCTGCGTTATCAGCAGAACTAAACAAGCTACGAACAGGAAGGGCATCTCCAGGTATATTAATGCGTGTCACAATTGTTTATAGATCATGTGTCTGTTATAGTTAATACTCAAATGCAATAATGATGGGCATGTCTCTACAGGAATGCTTGATCATATTATTGTTGAAGCTAGTGGTTTGAAGATGCCTTTGAATCGGGTTGCTGTTGTTTCAGTCATAGATCTAAAAACCTTATCGGTTAATCCTTATGATCCACAGGTATTTTATCTTAGGAGTTGGGAGTTTGTTATTACTTATTTGTAGAATGCTTAGAACTAAACTAGTATTACTTTTGCATATGATGTGACCTACTTCTGCAGACACTTAAGCAATTAGAGAATGCCATTGTTTCATCTCCATTGGGGTTAAATCCTATATCAGATGGTGAAAGATTGATTGCTGTTATTCCACCGTAAGCACATATTCTATTGACATTCAGTTACTCATGCCTGTTAGAGTGCATTTGGTTGGATATAGTAGCTATTAAAGAACTTGACTTTCAAGCTCAATATCAATTTACTAATTTACTTCTTCACCATGAAATGACCAGATTGACCAAAGAGCATATGCAGGTAAACTCATGACACTCCATTTAATTATTGTTTACACTTTAAACACCTCTTATCATATATCATACTGCTGTACCCTTTTGCTTGACATATATTTCAGGCTATGACTAAGTTGGTTGCTAAATCATGTGAAGATGCTCGTCAAAGTATTAGAAGAGCTCGGCAAAAGGTTTGGTGTGGCTTGGGTATTTCTTTACTTTTTTTTTTTGGGAAGTTTTGCCTTTTAGTAATTTAATTAAGGGATTGAGAAAAAAGGTAGTTGCGGAAAGAATGGAATTCTTCCTTGCTCAGAAAGTCTGAATATTTTCATCCTTTTTTTAACTTGAATTATTTTTGGTCAGGCATTGATTAACTTTATGCTGATGAGTTTTTCAAATATGGAATTGGTGCATTTCCTTACACTCCGTTCACCCTTGAAGAAGTAGCTGCTTATGTCCTGATCTAAAATGCATGGTTATTATTATAATTTATTATTATTATTATTATTATTATTAGAGCAGATAAAATATTTCAGAACTGAAAAAAAAAAAATGCAGTAATAGGAGAGGCTGGTTCTATTAATAAGGGTGATCCTGTTGTCATTATTTTTTACCAAGAGTATACCATAATTTTCTGCAGACTCTGATTAAAGCTTTTAGTTTTACAGGCAATGGATGCAATAAAGAAGTTATATTCAAGTCTTCCCAAGGATGACATAAAAAGATTGGAGAAAGAAGTAACATCTATATGCTTATTGCAGCTGATAAGATAACCGGATTCCATAGCTTTGGTTATTTGATTTCTTATATTTCCTTCTTACAGGTTGACGATTTGACCAAAAAATTTATCAAGAGTGCGGAAGATTTATGCAAGGCAAAAGAGAAGGAAATTAGTCAAGGTTGAGATATGGCATTGTTGTTGTTTTTTCGCTTATGGTAACTCTCTGTGTTAGTCCAAATTTGTGAATGTTCTGTTCTAATCATGGGTGTGTATAGATTTAAGTGGGGGATATAAGCTTATCGAAGCTGACACTCAATTAACAGTTAGTGATAGGATTTGTTGGCATCAAGTTCAGTGTTTCACCTGTTTTGTAGACTTGATTTTGCCATTGCTTGATGCTGTTCATGTTACTTTTTTCATTAGTAATAATGCTTGTTTACCGTGAGTTCAAACGATTAATGACAAATTTGATGAAATTTTAATTGGATTTATGGAATCTAGTGTGTGTGTGTATTTTTTTTTCGGTTTCATTAACAATTAATTGTATTTAATTCTGGTGCGGTAATTTAGCTTGACTCATCAAGCTTAAAAGACATTTTAATGGCTTAAATCTGACAGTTATTTTTATTTTTTTTCCCCCAAAATCAATCTTAAATACTTCTTACCATAAGATTGCCTTTTCCTTTCCCGACCCTGCCTCTTGAAAATCAGAGTTTTCTTAAAACACAATTACACGACATTCCTTGGGAGAAAAAAATTGTTGTCTAAGTCGTGGTTTGGCAACATTCAAATCCAAGGAGGCTAAATAAATTCTTGCATGAGCTCAGTTTGCCGCTTTATGCACTAAATTAATGGACATTTGACATATGGTTATGAGCTCAAAATAGATTATTTTGTAACTACAAGGTTCAAATAAAAGCTTCTAAATTATTTTAAGGTTAAACTATTCATTTGGTTCTTGTAAGTATACTATTTTTACGTTTTTTTCTCTAAACTTAGAAATTACATGTTTTAGTCCTTGAACGAGCACTTCTAATTATGTTTTAGTTCCTTCATCAAACTTTCTTTATTGTTGTTTACATTACAGTGACGTGGCATTGACATGTCTGAATTTTACGTTTTGGTCTTTATACCTAAAAATTCTACGTTTTTAGCCTCTTTATGAGCATCTTTTTCTGTTTTAGTTCCTATCAACACTTTTCTCTCTCTTTTTTTTTATCAACACCTCCCTTCTCCTTTAATTGTGGGGGGTTGTTTCTTTTAAGACCTCTTGATTAACTAATTCTCGTTGACCCTAAATCGGAGAGTTTCGAAGTTGTAGAGTTCAGACATGCTTTTTGGACAAGACAAGGTAGCTTGCAAGTAGCAATTTGTGTGTGTACTCCTTCCTGTATCGTTTTAATCTTGCTATATCAAATACTTGGAGATATATGATGTTGAAGGACCAAGGTGATGGGGGCTAGAATTTCTTCTTTTTTAAAATGATGTTTAATTTGGTAATGATAAATTGTGTTCCCAGTTTCTTAGATTGTATCTTATTTCAGAAGATAAGGATAGACCAGTAATGGATTTTGGTGTTCGGCAAAATAGTTCTTGGATTTAGCAATAATTATGGAGGAGTTTTGATTTAATGTCCAAGTCAAACTACTTCACATTTTTTCTTAATAGGTTGTAGCTTCTCTTCTCAAGTTTGGAAGGTGGCTTATTATGCTTGGTTAGATTTTTTTTTTTAATTTATGCATGGTTGGAAGTTAATTTCATGATGAGTTTTGATTTATTGTTTGCTAGTTTGGTTTAGAGTTCTTTGGTCACTATGTTACTGTGGAATGAAATTATTTTCAAATATAGAAGTTGCCATTTAATTCATTTTCTATATCACATAATGGTAAGGTCTTGGAGTTAGTTCTAAAACAAATTAAAAGGAGGAAGATGCATGCTCATCAACATGAAAAAATGAGTGACATGCTTGGGTTGTAGGTTGGTTGGTTTCTATGGAGAGAGAAAGAAGTGGAGAGGGGAAAAAGAAGGAAGAAGAGAAGGGAGGATAAAGAAGGAAAAAGAAAAGCAGAAGAAAAAGAAAGACGAAATAGGTGGAGGGGCTCTGCTACCGAAAATTTCCTTTAGTAGCAGCGCATGACTGAAGCATCTTCGTTTTTAAATTTTTGTATTTCTAGCGGTTTTACTTGGCAATTGAAGGGAAGGACTAAAATGAAAAAAAAAAAAATCTTGTATAGGGAATAAAACGTAGAGTTTCTAGGTATAGGGAACAAAACATAAAAGTAATGTAAGTATAGGACTAAAACGTCAAGCTCAAACATGTCAACGCCATGTCCCTACAATGTAAATGACATAAAACTAGATTTCATGATAGGGACCAAAACTTAATTAAAAGTGCTCACATATAGACTAAAACATATAATTTCTAGGTATAAAGACCAAAACGTAAAACTAGTGTAAATATAGTGATGAAATGAATAGTTTAAGCTTGATTTAAATACATATTTTTTCATCTTTATAAATATATCACTTTTTGCTTTCGATTCTTATAATGTGTAAACCATCTATTTTTTGCCTTTCTCAACTGTCTCCGTTTATGCGGCTTCATTTGCCTTTGCTATCTAAAAATTTGTGAAAGGTTTAGACATTATATAAGTCATAAACCAAAAAAATCAAAAGGATTAAATGTGAAAGTTGGTATATTTGTGAGGAAGAAAAAGGTATTTAAATTAGGGTCTGTTTGAGGTGGTTGCGAGTTTTTGATTTTTGGTTTTCAAATACAATTTTCAAAACAAAACACATTTGGCTAAAATAGAGCTAAGATGGTTTTTAATTCAATTTCGAAACACTTTTACATTCATTTTCAAAACTAATAAAAAAGGATTTGTGATTTTGGTTTTTAGTTTTAAAAAAAAATACTCATCACTATATTTGGCAATAACCTTTCTCGCCACCACTACCACCACCACAACTACCACCATTGTTACCACCATTGCCACCTCCACCACTACTGCTGCCACCATCGCTGCAGCGGCCATCACCACCACCACCGCTGCAACCGCCATCACCACCACCACCGCTACCATCACCACCACAACCATTGGCACTACCACCACCATCATTGCCTCCACTGCCACAAGTTTCATCACCACTACCATCTTCACTGCCACCACCTCGACCACTAATGTCGTCGTCACCACCACAGGCACCGTCACCACCATCACTGACTTCGCCATCACCACCACTGGCACTACTACGATCACCATCAGTACCACTACAATCGCCTCTATCGGCACCACCACAACCGTCACTGTCGGCACTGCCACAACCTTCACCGTCAGCATTACCACTACTACCGCTATCATTGTTGCCATCACCACCACTGTTGTCACTACACAAACATATCTTTAAACTAATTTTAACAAAATAAGAAATTTCAAAGTGATTTTATTTTGAAACTAAAAATTAAAAAAAAACTAAAACTAATTTTTTAAAAACTATAAACTGGTTATAATTTTTGAAAATTTCAAAACTCCTAACCAAAAACTATCTCAAACGGACCCTAAATTATTATAACTGGTTTCAAAATTCAATGAAACTGTTGGCACCAATTGAACAATTAAGCCTAGGCTTTATGAACTTATCATTACTCATAATGGAATAATTCATTAAGGGTGTCTTTGTCAGTTCCTATAAACTTTAATTGTTTGCTGAAGTCAATGATACAAGAGACATAAGTTAATCTCAACCTACATAAGAACGTGTGCTGACCGAAAAACAAACACACACTAGACTCATTTAAGATAAAGTGCTTTTAAGCGTTATTTTTCATTTTTTTATGATATTGATTACGTAGATGAGACACACAGGAGAGTAAATTAATGCTTTAAGTTCAGACTTAAGAAACCAATGCGTTTAGACTGGACAGATCAAAGTCAAAAGGGTTCCAGTTTTTGACACCTATGTTCCACACACTTCACATCTCAATGTATCTCTTTCTATCTTTTTAACTATTGATGTGTCCTCTCAATGTACAATTTTCTGCACTTATCTATTAGTGGGAGTAATTCGTCGAAGAGTGTGAAAGGATAATTGTTTAATACAAACAATGTGAAATTCAAAATGAGATTGGACAATTGAGTAATAAGAATTTATGATGGCGAAGTATCAGAAATGAAGAGCTCCGGAAAGAGGGCTTATCACTGTCTGTCACATGAACGCTGGGATGGCTAATAAAATTACATACCTAAACTGAAAGAAGTATTCGTATCTAAAGTATTTTGTGTAACCATAAACAATCTATAAGATAGGATTTTATTGAATTGAAGACTCAGTGTTACATGAATTCAAATGTTGACAGATTGATTGTAGTTATAAGCATAAGGGGTTGCATAATGATTATTTTGCAAAGGTATGTCATGGTGGATCAAAGAAAAAATGAGATTATTCAGGAGAAAGTTGGAGTGGATCAAATAAAGAGAAAAAAAATGCGAAGTGTCTAATTTTAGTTTGAACATATAAAATAGACCTTTTTTTCTTTTAATTTAGTAGAGACTATATGTATCTTTCACTGAAGGGAATCTTACTCAAGTTGGGTAGGACTATTATGGGCGACAAAATTTTTTCTTTGAGTATTTAAAGCAGCTGTATATTCAGGACTCAAACTCGAACATATAAAATAGACTTAATTATACTTTTGGTTTTCCTACTTTATCAATTTCACGAATGGTTTCTCATTATTTATTTTTTTTGCAAATTTGATCCTCCACTATTTTAATTATATAAATTTGGTTCATATGTTAACTTAACATTTAATATTTAATAGAAATGTTGACGTGACCTTCCACTACACTACCACATCAACATTTCTATTACATATTGGATCTAAGTTAACAAACGAACTAAAATTGCATAATTAAAAAAAGTGACGAATCAAATTCCAAAAAAAAATGGAGGGACAAAATTCTTAAAATTGAGAAAGTTGAAAAATTAAAACGACAATTAAACCTATAAAATAAAATAATGAATTGAAGTACTTCTCCAAGATGTGAAAGTTTTCTTGATGGGTTCTTTTTATTATTTTTGTACAAATGATATCTTTTAAAATAAGGTAGAGTGTTTATTAAAAAAAAAATAGAGCAAAAAAGCTTTACAAAAGGCTAAGGTGGTTAAATATTACAGTATTAAACTTTCTACAATAGCTTATCAACCCACACAAAATACCTTTTATAACTTTTTTTTTTATTTGTCTCTATCATATCATCTATCATATCTCAGTCTTCTTTTCCTCTCTTCATATTCTTTCTTAATTGTTAAAAAAAAATTAAAAAATACTAGTAGGAATAGAACTTCTCTAAACTTGATGACTTTACTCAATTATATATATATTTGACTTTACTTAATAAGATAGTGATTTTTATCATTAAAAGTAGGATTTGATGGATTGGCATGAAAATTAGCTAGATGGGAAGCTCTTTGCCTTCATTTAATTAAATTAAATTTTAAGAGGAAAAAAACGCGAGTGGAGAAAATAATGAATTTTTTAGAATCTAAAAAAAAATCATTATTTTTTAGATGATTATGAAGCACAGGAAAGTCACATAAAAAGTTTAGTAAAAAAAGAGAGGATTTTATTAATAAAATGACAAATCCATATTTATTCACCTATCTACCATTACATCAAAGGAATATAAAAACAATTAAATCACATTTTCTTTCTTCTCACTTTCATTCTCAACAAAACAAGCAATAAAAAAAATTAATTTTCTATTTTAATTTATCTTCATCCAAATAATTAAAAAAGGTTAATTTTTTTTATTTTTCTTTCCTTTTATTTTGTCTCTACATGTACAATTATTCCTTCTTGCTCAAGACTTCCAAAGCGTAGATAACCATGCGTGCAAGCCCCACTCCAAGTTTTGTTTCTGTCGGTCTCTCTCTCACTTTTCTTACCAAGTTATTACAGTGATACAAGGGCGCCAACCGTGGCTCATTTACTCCTCACGGTGGCTATGCACTGTGTTTAAGACCCAGAATTTTTTTTTGAAAAAATAGGTTATACATTAATAGTCTAAAGTAATTTTATATCGTTATTCAATCACAAACTAGTATATGTGGTAAGTTTGTTAATTTTTATAATAATTATATTAAAAGTTATATCAACGATTATTTCTGATTAGTGGATATTGTAAAAGTTTTTACATTGATATTGTATAGCCATTAAATTCAAATTTTTTTAGTTCCTATAATATAAAATTATTTTCGTTTTGGTTTTTTTCTTGTTGTTTTAGTTCTTATAATATTTTTGTTTCATTTTAGTTCACGTTCTTGTCAATTGATGGTTTGGCTAACAGAGATCGGAAAACATGTTTGAATGTTCCCTAAATAACAAAGATTAAGATAAACTTTCAATATCAGAGAGTCCTATGGTAAAAGTATACAATTTTATTGGAATTGAAACAATATGGTTAGACCAATAAAATAAAACGAAAAAAAAATTATAGACCAAAATAAGAGTTTTTTCTAAGGATCAAAATAAAAACAATCCTATATTATAAGGATCAAAAAATTATTTAAGCCTATGTTTAATTATCAAGACATGGTAAGTTTGCACGTGATGGTTGCATGACAGACACACTAGACAGGACATCATAGGACACTTGAAAGAAAGAAAGATACATAGTGGTTCTTGCTCCTTCAAGTGTTGATATTTGATCTCCTTAAGTGTCATCACTACGTGTTTGGCAAGACTTTTTTTAAATTAACTTTTACCTTATTTGATTAACTTAAAAATTTGTTTAACCAAATTAGACCTGTTCGATAAAAGATTCTATTTTAGTATTTTGTAATGTTTTGGCAACATTTTCTAAAACACTACATGATGCCCTTATAAGCCCCTAGGTTTTTTTCATTTTTTTTTTGGTTCAACTTTTAGCTACTTTTTTCAGCTTTCAACTAACTTATTTGTTAGTTTTGTCAAACACTCATATATATATATATATATATATATATATTAAGGTCTATTAACATCAGGTGTCAAAATTAGTCAAATTACACTTTCAATAATTTTTTGTAGAATGTAAATTTAACCAATCAAATTGTTGAATGATGTGATATTATCTTCATGATCATGTATATCAAATTTTTCTTCATTTGGACTTTTTTTATATATTATCTAACATTGAATATTTATATATATTTTAATAACATATTGTACGTTAAAATAAAATGGTATGATGAACTATTAAATATTTATGGAATTATATAAAAATTTTGTATCCTTAATCTAATTAATAAAAACATCAAATTCAACAGTTAGATTGGTTAAATTTGCATTTTACGAAAAGTTGTTAAATGTGTAATTTGACTAATTGTAACACTTAGTGTCAACAAATATTGACTCTATATATATATATATATATAAGTTTGCTAAACACTCAACCTCCTAGTCAAATAGCTCTTCTGCCAGCGTGCTTAGAGTGGCATTTTATACGTTAGAGCTAAAAATCACGTCAAAAATGATAAAAGATGCAGAAGCCATAATTATTTGCTTCTCTGGAACGTGAACAAAATCAAATATGACGTGATATAATTCCAAAGACGCACATCAATATATTGCTTGTTAGGCCCACGTCCTTGTATAATTGCAAAGCAGAAAGGTGCCCATTAGCTGAATTTCAGTTTTCAGCTAACTTTATTTGCAAGTTAGAAGAAGCTTGTGTAGTTGCGTTCATCCTGTCACGGGCAATGCCGTAAGAAGAAGAAAACGCTTGTGTAGTTACGTTAATCATGTCATTGTCAATGCCGTAATTCCTGCATGTGCCATACGGGTACAACATATTCTTATATTAGTGAGATTCTCTTTTTAGAGTTTCTCTACTTCAACCACTGATTGATACTAAGATTATGGCTGTGTTTGTATTTATGTCAGGTCACGTTAAACGCCAATCCAATGTGAGAGGAGGATTGGGTTCAACATACATTGGAAAGTGAAAAATGGAGGGTTAAACAGTAAGACAAACACGCACTATAGCTGTTTGTAATGTACATTCTCATGCCAATTACTACTAGCTAGCAGGCTACCGCTACTACTCGACTCTAACGGCTACATGAAATGTCACGCATTCCATAGAAAATGAATCAAGGGATGAGGAGGAAGCAATTGCGGATGAGAAACTAAGCTAAGAATGTAAGGAGTTTATTCTCTTTCTTCCAAAAGAGAAAGGTTGGAGAACGCATTGCCTCTATCTATTTCAAGGCTTTCGGTTCCATCCAACTGAATTCCAAGCAATAATTGGATTTGGGAGCTTTTAAAATGTACTGCAAGGGGATAATTGAATTTGGTCCAACTTGGAACCAAATGGTGGGTTATTAGGAGACCTTAGCTAGACCAAACAAGATTCTGTGCTTGAGGTTTGAGGACCTTAAAAAGATTTCAATTTTCACGTGAAAAGTGTGGCAGAGTTCTTAGATAGTCTCTTTGCTCTGGAGGAAGGAAGTGTTGTAGTGATTGAAAATATAATCAAGTTTTGTAGTTTTGAGAAAATGAAGGAATTATAAGTAAATAAATCCGGAATATTTGGTAGGAGTTTGGACAAAAAGTAATTGTTTCGAAAGGCTGAAAGAGGGGATTGGGCAAATTACCTTTCCTCTTCAATGGTGAAGAAATTATCCAAAATTATAGAAGAAAAGTTAAATGAATCAGGCCTATCATTTAGAGTGTACTCTTAATACTGCTAGCCATAGCTGTCTAAAGATAAGGGTCGTTCTTGCATGGGGAAGTTTAATACTCCTCTATGAATGGGGAAGTTGACTTTACCTTTAATTAGAGATTACTTCCTGTTTTCAATAATTATATATTGACTCCCAAAATAATTAACATTACAAAAGAAAACAACGAGTAATCAGTACCGGAGCTAACTCCTTCTTGCCAAATTGTTCGGACTCACCATTTCGAAATGGCTGGTTCTGGAAGGAAGTGAAACAAAAACAAAGACTGAATCGGAACTAACGTCTCACTTCTCACTTTGACAGCGAGTGCCTGACTTTAGCAGATCTGGTTTTGCCTTTTCCCTTCTGCTACTACCCACTCTCCAATATCTTCGCACTGCAATTAACAGCGTAGTTGTGATTTAAAGAAACAGGAGTGCCAAGTTAAAAGAAAACAAATACTTCCTTTTCTCAAATATTGGTATTCGATTTTTTTTTGGTTTCCAAAAAAAGTTGATATCCGTACACGTACTATACAGGAATGAATACTCTTTTATTAGATTTTTATATGTTTTTTTTCACGAATAAATTTGTATTTAAATTTTTAAATAAATATTATATAAGTGAGATTTTTATCAAAAAGTGAGCAAATTCACTAAAAAGATAAGTATAAAATTTTAATATAAAAATGTTATGTAAGAATTTAATATCGACCAAATAAACTATACCATTTTGTTTTAGTTGATTAACCATTAAGTATTTTTAGCGCATTAATTTTATGTTCAGTGAATTAATTAGTTAACTTTTTTTTGTTGATTTACTTATTGCACAAAGAAAATAATATACTATGTATATTCAGAGAATACGTGTGTATATAGATAGATTAAACAAAAATACTATATATTCTTCAAGGTACATATTAAGTGTTTTAGTCCTTGATGATGCTCATTGATATTTTATTACAATATTATTTTGCTAATGGTTTAAGACCGATTTCTTAAAATAAATTTAAAATAATATATATCTTATACATTGTATATTTTATTATTAATTAAAAAAATATCAAAATAAGAATAAAATAAACATATAAATATTTCTATATTTTTAATATAATTTACCAAAAACTGTTTTAAATATAGAATTTATGGAGACCCTATTTGTAATTATAAAAACTGTTACTTAAAACCTTTACAATTAGTTACTAGTCACCAATCTTGGTCATTAAATTATTAAATTAATATATCTATGATTAATAAGTAACTTGTCCATTGTTGAGGAAGTTATTCACTTCCCCATATTAGACATTCCCCTAATTCGTATCCATAATCGTTTGAATAAATTTTAAAATGTGAATCATGAATTAAAAAATATATCAATAAAAAAATTTAAAAAACATAAATTTGCATGATTCAATACTTATAACATTAAAGAAAGATACTAAAAAACTTTAAATAATATTTATGCTTTACCGATCACCGAGTAAAAACCAAACTTCAGTAATACCAAAATGCCATCATAATCCAACTCTTAAATTGATTTGGTGTTGTCACTTTGCTGCAGTCCGCTGTGGTGATTGATCAGCATCTTGTGTTTGTGGTAATGTTCTGTTCAATTCTGATAATGGAAGACGTGTGCAGAATAAAAGTATTTTACCTACTCATTTCTCATAAATATAGATTTAAGTGGACATAAATAGCTAATTGCAGCTGACAATCAATTAAGAGTTCACATAAATATTTACTATCTCTTTTATATAAGAAATAAATAGGTATATTTTTTTTTATTCCTAATTACAAAAAATATAGATTTATGTTTAAATGTATTAATTGTCATTTTTTTTATATCTTTAATTTATTGTGAAGTCTATTAATGAGATACCTACTCATTTCTCTTGCAAGTGAACATATTTATTGATCTATTAATAATATAAGTCACTACTATTGGTGGGAAAAATTATCGCTTAAATTAAAAATAATGTTATTAAATATAAATACTACCTAAACTTTTTAATTCTATGGATATTTTTAGAATAAAATTTAAATTTATGTCGTTATTAATTAAAATTAATTAACATAACTATTTTCATTGGTCTTTATGAATTAGTTATTTGTTTCTTTATTGAATGTAATATCATTTAACATCAAGTCAGGTAAGCTGTTTTTTAGACTTGATTCTGTCATTACTTGATGCTGTTCATGCTTTCTAGAATTTCATTAGTTCTCGTTAGTTATGACCTATGATGTTTGATACCATGAAGTCAAAAATTAATGACCAAATTAGATGAATTTTTGTTGAACAAATTATATTTCTGTACTCATCAATAATATATTTTTCTAACAATATAATGGGATATATTTTTGACACATTAAAAACGACATTATTTTGTTATCAATAGATTATGTGATGTCCTTAATTTTAAAATTAAAATTACTATAAATTAATTTTTTTTTATTACAATGGCATAATATTTTTCTCCATTGATAATGTAAATGTTAACGGTGGATTAAACTTGAACTTTTTCAAATGAATAAAATTACAAATACTAGTCGGACAAAAAGAAAAGTTACAAATACAAGTGATGATGTAAAATATTTTAAATCAATAATAGGTTAAATTCATTTTATGAAAAATAGTAACTCTCAGTTTTTAGTTGATGAAATTAAGAAACAAAGCAGGGAAATTTAACTATTATGTTATCCCTTATTGGTTTACCAAGTACAGATGTCTAAATTAGCAGTGCGTGCTTAGAAGTTTTAAGTTCAGTTAGTACAATAATCTAATGTTTCAAATGGGGTCCTTATCCTACATACTTACGAATTATCCGTATATTTAAGGCCAAGGTCGCAAGCAGTTTGCTAGCATGGAAAATTATTTTGTATATGAAGATGAGTTAGTGGTAAAATCAACACATTACCCCTCTTGAAAACGAAGTCAAAGTGATATTTCTCTTAATGCAATTACACATTATTTAGGAAGAAAAATGGGTTTGTCTGGCCACATTATAATTCAATAAGGTAAAGTAAATTATTGCATTAGTTGAATTTGCTGTTTCCATATTTGTAATAAATTAATGGATATATGATAATTGGTTACAAGAGTCAGGTCAAATTATTTTGTAACTATAAGGTTCGAATTGAAACCTGTATAATATTATGACTGATTTAAAAATTGAATAAAACTATTGGTACCAACTGAATAATTAAGCCAAGATTTAATGAACTTCGAGAGAAACCGTCGACATTACTTCATGGACGAACTCACTAAACTCATTCTAAATGAAGTGCTTGTATCCGATATTTTTTCAGTTGATGTCATTGTATTTGGTAGATGAGACATAAGAGACAAAATGTTTAAATTTTAGATTGGGTACATCAGAGACAGATTATGTGGAATTCAAAAGGAGATTGGATGACAGGATCGTAAGAATTTAGGACGACTGTTTTTATGGTTTGGATAATAAAAATATATATAAGAAAAGTAATGTGGGAAAGCGTCCCACCATCAAACCACCATTTCATATATCAGCAACGTGCTCGGCCTTTATAAAGATATCCTTAGTCGAAGACCTTTCTTCAAAACGACGAAAGTTTTCAATAAGATTACACAAATTCTTCCATCAAAACCAATTGACCAACCATAGATATATGACGGATGTGCTCAAACAACAGAAAATTCTATGTAGGTTTCCAGTTCTAATATCTGAGTAGATTTTGTGATCTCATCTATTACTTTTCATTTACTTCATTCCTAAAAGGAAAACTGCCCTTATAAGTAACAGAAAACAAAATGTAGCAATTTGAATCATAGGTGAGCAAAAAGAACCAGTCTAGGGAGAAAACTCCTAATCGCAACGAGAAGGTTGGACAGAGTCCAAATAGGTAGTCAAAATTAAACATAAGGAGTCATGTTGCAAAAGATTGCAAGCTTACATGATTGAATGCTTTGCTTCAGAGTTCAGATCATTTATTCCAGAAAGGTCCAAAATCTTTAAGTGGTGATATCTACATCCAAAACATCAAAAGATTAGGGGAAGGTGACAGCTGAAAAAAGGAGGGAAAAGGAAGTGGAGGCCTGTGTGGTAAGCATGGTTTTAAATTGCGGTTCACAACTGCAATTGTGGCTGCAACATAAAAGTTTTTTGACTTATTGTGACCACAATTGCAGCAGCAGCAGCCACATTTTTCCAGAGTTTCCCTCAATGTCAAGGATTGCAATCGTGATTGCAATCGCAATTTAAAACCATGGTGGTGAGTCATTAGATCATACACAAACTTACCCTCCAGAACATCTTGCCCTGAATAAGGTCATAAGGAACAGGACCAAATTTTCTTGAATCATAGCTCTTATACTTGTTATCTCCCTCTACCCAAACGTGATCAATTGGAACCTACAGAGCGAAGGCATACTTAGACAACGAAATCTCCAAAACACATTAAGCAATGGAAAAAGTTAATTAATGTCAAAATTCTCTGGACCAAAAGCTATCAAATATCAAGCCCATTCTTACTGTGAAGAAGCAAGGATGCCAGTTACCAACCATCCCAGATAAAAAAAAGTAACTTCAAAATACTAGCAAAGCAAAACCCACCCATAATCAAAATGATTAAAAAAAAATGCGAATTTAATTTTTATAAGAAATTGACCATACCACAATAGTCTCATGCTTATTATTGTTCTCGGGATTGGAAATGTATGTAAAACTATCACCCTCCAATCTATAGGTCTCAGGATTGGAAATGTATGTAACACTATCACCCTCCAATCCAACCACGCGTTTGGTCATGAAACGTCTAGGGTCTTGAGGATGGCGCAAGACTACAATATCTCCACGAGCAACTTTACCAAACCGGGTTGAGATCTTTTCCATTAAGAACACACTTGTTGTCAAATCGATTGCAGGAAGCATGCTAGGACCAAAGGTCTGCAGCATTAGAAGTGGTTACTTTTTAATAATAAAATAGAATTTAAGAGAGGTAAACATAGAAATCATGCTTACTGTAACAGAGCCGATCAGATAGGTGTTGGTAACATGTAGAAAACACAAGAACTTAGAAACAAAGATTGAAGCATCTTTAATAATAGGCCCCAGGTTTCTCAATATCATCACTGCCCTTTTCCTCTGCAGGTATTGTTATCCTTAGTGGAAGACAAGTGCTCTGTTTATCATTAGCAAACCAAACACGTGTCAGATGTGAGTGTTGGAAGAAAGCTGAAAGCATGGTGTTGAAACTGCCAGAAGCAATCGGGTCTGTAAAGATGGGTAGAAGATGACCCAATGTGGACCCGAACAGAGAACATGTAACATGAAATCTGGTCCTCTTTTTTGTTTTGAAAAATACAAGCTGAAAATCACAGTATTTTCTTAGCACTTTTCTGTGTTTTGGATCAGTATGCCATGTGGTTGGTGGTTTCTACTTTCTAGTTTCTAACTTTCTTCCAGATTAGGATAAGTAACCACTTTTACCACTACGAAAAAATGTTGCCTTTTTTTCACTTTCCCATTAAATTCAAAATTTCAAAATTCAAATGATATAATTTCCAATGAGTTTAATTTTGATACATTGACAACCAATTAGAAATCATGGTTCTAAATCTTACAATTCACAATTCAAAAATTAGCCCCAACAATTCATGATTTGAATTATAATTCAATATCCTTAGTTGAAAGACCCAGTAGTACTGGCACCTGAGGACAAATTACAGCAATAATACACTATGGAGGTGGAAGATTACAGAAGCAATGCTGAGCTCCACCCTCAAACTGTCATATGTAAAGAAAGGTCACTTTAGGCATGAGTGAAAATGGGGAAGCGGATTGTGGGGGAAAAGGAAAAGTCACTGGAATGACGCTAGTACATCTATCAAAAATCATTAATCAACCAAAGGGGAAAAGGGACGAGGCTCCAACTCCACTATCCAACCTCATAACTATATGTTGTCTCCTCTTTAGATTTTTCTCCCAAACAGGTTCAAAACACCATGTATAGGAATTGGAAAAACTCTCCAACATGAATCAATCCTTTGCATTTAGGACAGATATTAAACATGACAAAAAAGTAGACAACTTGTGAAGTGTGAACTAAAACACAGATCAATCAATGCCCCAAATCAACTCAAAAGTAACATGGAACCATCCCTGAGGTCCACGAGAGAGAAAGATAGACCAAGATTAGTAATTGAAATAGACAGTAAAATTATGCGCCAGAAGGATATCTACTAAACCTATTCAAATCAGAAGAATATCCACTAAACTAATTCAAAAAAGTAGACAACTTGTGAACTAAAACACAGATCAATCAATGCCCCCAAATCAACTCAAAAGTAACATGGAACCATCCCCGAGGTCCACGAGAGAGAAGATAGACCAATATTAGTAATTGAAATAGACAGTAAAATTATGCCCAGAAGAATATCCACTAAACCAATTCAAATCAGAAGTCACAATCAAATGAGTCTTTAGGTTTCTATATTTTTCACAAACAGACCAAACTTTCCGAGTCTTACTATTATTTTTAAACAAATCAGAACCTCAAGTTTCAATCAGATTAGAAATTTCTGCAAATGATGGAATACATGGAAATATGTGCTAGAAAATATACCAAAAAATTGTCAATAGTGCTATTGATCACAGATCAGGATCAGAAAATCAATCAATCCCATTTCTATAATTCACTTTTACAACATGTAACCAACAGGTAAAATATAAGAAAAATATTGGTTTGCATAATAAGTTTTTTATCAGATTCCCATATTCTATGCACATATAGTATCAGAAACCATTAATAAATATATGTACACACAGCCAATAATATCTATTTCCACAAACAAAACTCATCCCCCATGGATAAAGACAGTAAAGTTAACTGACAAAATAAATTTCATTTTACTTTTCCAATCAAATTGAATAAGTTCAAATGCAGGAATAGATTATACACATAAGCATATTGACTGAATAGAGTTTCTGACTCTCTCTCTAAACCCATTTACACAGAATTCACAAACTGATTCAAGCCTTTCATGAAATTGCATTCACATAAACAAAAGAAATGAACATATCACGATATAGATTTGGGGAATTTGTCCCAACTGAGAAACTTAAGCACAAAAAGGAGCTTCATCATCTCCAGCATCAAGCATATTATGAATTAAAATCATTGCATTACCTTGAGGCTTGAAGTGTAACTGTAGATCAATGGTATGAAGAAGGAAGAATAACATGGGTTTTGCAGTGGATGAAGTGTGGGTCAGAGATAATGGTGAAGTAGGTGGATCACATGGGGTCAAAGTCAAACAACTCTCTCAAAGGGTATGTTTGGCCAAAGGGAGAATGGAAAGAAAATGTGGGGATGGAAGCAAGGATAATGATGTTTAAACTTAAATGAAACAAACTCACTCCAATAACTAAGACGAAGGGAGAAAAGAAAATTGAAAGAAAGAATAAATAAATTAAAAAAAAATTAAGTTTATTGTTAGCTTACAATATAACACAAAAATAATAGCACTCTCACATTATTTTCTACTTGACAAACCAGATTCAAATTATTATCAATTTTTATGGCAATATGTCCAACAACATCAAGAAAGAAATTATTTTACACCTTTTCCAAATGGGAAAAAAAAAAAAAACCCATATCCTAGAACATGGCACTTTGTAATTACAAGTGAAGATAAAGAATTATAAATCAAAATGACTTGACATGAATCAATTCACACTAGACAATAAAAATCCCTAATTGGAGAACAAAACTGCACACTTGAACAAAGTCTTGTGATGCAAAACCTTTTTATAGCTATTAAGCAAGGAGTTTCAAATCAATATCACATGAATTCACAGGTCACAGAGCTCAGCATCCACAGATACAATCCAACAAAGAATCTCTCTCTCTGTGTGCGCGTGTGTCCATGATTGAGAACATACATCAAACAGTTTGTGAACAAAATCAAATATAACCAATTTACACAGATTGCAAATAAAATCAAGAACAAAGCATCGAATTTGTCCCTAAAAGAACAACAAATACAAGCAGCGTTAGTTCTTGTGGGGGACTAACGTGTCTGGTAGTTAGTCAGGATTTGCATTTATAGTTATTTATTGAGAATTGGGATAAAACTTTTGCAATCGATGAACAAATGTAACTACGAATTTGGGAGTTTGTTCCATAAGCAAAGGCATGGAGGAAGAAATCTCGAAATTGGTTACCTCTGATGAGCGAACTCCACTCTCTTTACTTCAGTTCTCTACTTAGCGTTGGCCAGCGCATGTGCCACTGCTTAAGGGGAGAAAAGCACGAGTGAGGGAAAATGCCCTTGGGTGAAAAATGGGAAGTGTGGGTGCTTATTTATTCCTTTTGGGGACAAAAAAGGGCTCGTGGCTTAGTTATTAATTCATTTTAGCACTCACTCTTCAATTCTTTTTAGTTAAGATTTCATAATTTTTTTGGAAGAAAAATGTTATTTGTACAACAAATTTTATAATTACGAGAGAAAGAGAGAAAAATTTGAAATATAATAAATACTATGATAAAGAAATATAAATACAAAAAATAATGTTGTATAAATTATTATATGAATTATACATATCTTTTTCAAAATTGTTTTTCGCATTTTAGTTTTTTCCCGTGTTACACCTGGTGATTCTACTAGGGATTGATTATTATAGTCCTTTAAACTTACCTATTTTATTTTAAAAGGTAAAGAAAGTAATTTTAATGATTAATAAAAAAATCAATAATTGATATTGCACGTATATGCATAATAAATTGTGAATATTGTTAGAATATTAATTGTTGATTTCCTTTATAGTTGGCAAATAACTATACTCTTTAAACATGTGGTTAAGGGTTCGATCCCAGATCCATACGCATGAAAGAGTATTTGTTAAAAAATGTTAGACTCTTAAATGAATATTTATACTTCGAAGAATTAGTCTTTAGCTCTCGGTTATGGGATACCCTAAGCAACCAAACTTTAGATGAGTCAAGTCCTTGATTATTAAATCAAGTATTATATGATATAAAACTTACATTTTAATTCATACAATGTATGAGTAATTTTTATATTTTATTAGTACTTTAAAGAAAATTAAAAGGATTAAGTAATATAAGTATGCAAGACGTTGTAGTTTTAAAATTTAAATAAAAATATTCAAAGGATAATGAGACTTTTTAATTTATTAATTGTTTGCTTATTATAATTTAAAATAAAATGAAAGAGTCATGTGAATAATATTAGATTAGAAGAAATTCAAACTTTTGATAATGTTAAGAATTTTTTTATTACTTTAAAAACAAATAGAAAAATAACATTTATAATATTAGATAAGGATAAATTAAAATTTTGTATTGATAAGAAAATTTTTAACTCATTTTTTTAATTATTTTAATTATAATTTTATAAATTAAAATTTAATTAAAATAAAAAAGCCACATAGAGATAAGGATAGTAAGAGAAAACCTTTTCACTTTCAATTGTGAATGAAAGTCACACTAAAAGGATAAAAGAGAAAATAAAAATTGTGAACTAATTGAAAGGGTGAGGAAAGTGAAAGTCTCACTCTCTAAGTTGTGCACTCTAATTTATATATAAAGAGTAAATGTGTGCAAATTAGTTAATTTTTCTTTGTTTATTTCACTCCTCATTTATTTGTTTGTTTTAGTTTTATTTTTTTATTTTATTTTATTTTTTATTTTTATTTGTTTATTTTTTTGAAATGATTAGTAATTGTTGTTAATTTGTTTTGCTTGTATAAACCCTAGGATAGAATAGTACTATTGTTCACATTGTGCATGTCTTTTGTTTGTTTTGCATCTTGTGCAATTTTGGATTTCACCCATCTCACACTACACCTCCACATGTTTTTGTGAAGGAAAATGGAAAATACATATGTTCAAGAGGGGATGAATTGAGGAATTCAAACTTTTTAAAATCATTTTTGAAACCTCTTTGAAAAACCTAAAACAATGTCTCTCCTTTTTTTACAATGGATCGTAAATTCAATTTTCTTTGAAGTTATGATGTTGATATTCTTTCTAATGCAATTAACCTATAATGAATGTTTCTAATATAAATTCAATGACTGATGACTTGTTCCAAATACTAGTCGAAACAATAATAATTCACCCAATTACCACAACTTTAATACTAATATACCAAAAAGATTAAATCAATGTCAAGAATTAAAGCAATATTATAACTTGATCACTTCAATTCAAGATATGTATCAATTCAATCTAACTTCACGTACAATTATATGCAAGAATTAAAGAGTTTAGGGTTTAGAGAGAATTGCACAAAGGATTTCTACTAGTTCGCTCTCTACCACTAAGAGCTGCATTTAGTCCCCAATCTAACTAGTGAGTTTTTTTTTAATAAATTATGTTTTGTACGATCAAGATACCTCATTTGATGAACCTTGGGATACCTTACCCAACTCCTAATCTTTCCAAGGGATTTCTCACCCTTGGGTTGCTTGAAAATCCTCACCCAAACTCCAAAATTCACAGAAATTACAACAAAAATGAAAAACGTACAAACCCTAATGTGTCAAGATTATCCAATCTTTAAGAATTTAATGAGAGCTTTGATAAACCAATTTGGTAGAGTTTTTCATTGTAGACCAATAATTTTTGCAACTAAAATGAGGGAAAATAAGGCTTCTTTTATGTAGAATCAAATGAGTTTCGAAGTAACAGACAAAGTAATTGATTACAGTTTAGAATAATTGATTACTTTTTAGTTACAACTCTCAAGTAATCAATTACTTTGGTAAAAAAATTCGTCAAAGTAATATATTAGTAAACCATGTAATCGATTACCCTAATCACAAAATATAACTTAAAGTAATCCATTACACTAAGGATACCATATGTGTTACTTAGAGATTACTCAGACTAATTGACAATTATAAAAGAATTTATAAGTTCAAAAACATTTTCTATGAAGTATTTAACAATGAAGATAAGATTAAACTGCCCAATAATAAAACCCAAAAGTACTCAATGTTCAAAGGAAAAACAAAAAGAACAAAATACATCAGATCAAATTATAAAACAAGAGTGGAATCACTAAACATTGTATGATCAAAGCAAAAGTTCTGAGAGAGACAACATCATCATCCTTAGTTTTTGAATAAGGTCCTATACCCAAACATGACTGAAGCCTATGATGAGTTAGGGGCTTATAGTAGTCATTTTGGGTTTGTTTGGTTATCATGATAACCCCACCTATAATGTGACTTTCTTGTGAATGAACACATTTTGAATTTACTTCTTATGTTTGGTTGACATTCTAATATGAGTACTTAGCTTTGGGAATCATTCATCAATAAGATTATAGGTTGATGTAGGCCCATGGGATATAACTTCTCCACTTCTAAGGAAAACCTATTTGGGTCACAAATTGAGCATTCATCTTTTCATTTTCTAGGTTGATGCCTATAAAAAACCTTAAAAAAATAAAAATAAACAAGAGTCACCTCTTCTTTCAAAGGTAGAAATAAATTGTTCATCTAATACATTTACTTTTTTCTTATTTTATCTTAAATTTCCTTATTTTCACTCTCCCAAACTTCATTACAATAGATCAAAAGAAAAATGAAAAATAATCATGCATTTTTGAGACATGATAAAAAATTGCATTCTCTTGATGTTCATGCATTTTTGCTTTGAAATTATAGAGGTCGTTGATAAAATCATATTTAATGAATTTATGAGCATACTTTTAGCAAGAAAATTTGAGAAAAAAGTGAAATAAACATTGAAAAAATTCAAAATTCTGATAATAAAAAAATAGCATAAATTCTTTTCAGTACCTTGATCCATGAAAATATCCAATTTTAGTTAAACTTTGTTAATATTTACAGAGAAAAAAAAATTGGAAAAAAATTCTCATTATTTATGCGTGTGTGTGCATTAGTTAAGGATTTCTTAGTTTTGTATTAGCCAAAACAAAATAGGATTAGCAAAATTATTTTGTAAGCATCATCTTATCTTTTTAGTTATCATTATTTTTCTTATTTTAATCTATATGTTTAAATATCTAAAAATATATTTTTTAATGCTATATATTAAATTCTTTCCTTTATGATGAAAATATGTCTTTTTAAATTAAAATCAATAATTTCAAAAAGATATTTGAAATATTTTTTTTTATTATTATCTAATATTAAAATTTATACACACACACATAATTAAGTTATACACAAGAGCATATATATTTGTAAAATTAGTATTCTTTAAAAGACATTTATATAAATTAGCATAATATAAGACATTTGTTAATACAAAACTGTTTGAATATATATCAATGTTCATATATTCATACACACACAAATCTAATAACATATATTTTTGTAAAATTAAAAAATAACATAGGAATACATTAAAAATATTTATAATAATACAAAAAATTTGTATATTGTAAACTTCTTACTAATCAAAACTAAGTAGGGACCGAGGGAGCCATTGCATCCTTCATTTTTTTAAAGTTATGCTTATAATTATTAAAAATTATTTAATTTTTAGTTTGTACTAATAATTTTTTCAAATATTATTTAAAGTTATTAATTCCTCAATTATTAATGATTTTAAGTCATTGAAAGAATATAAAAAATTTTAATTTGCAAATTTTTAGTCATTGAAGGATTATAAAAACAATAATTTTTAGTTATTTTCTTTATTATTATTATAGACAATTTTATGTTAATATTTCACTTTAAGTTTTATTTTTGATATCATCAATCTTTATGTTTGATTTAATAACCCTTTTTATATATTATCTATTTCATTAATTTATTGTCTTTCATAATACAAAATCCTTTTTTTTTTTTTACATTTTAAGACCCATTTTCCTATGATTTTGATATCCTCATTCTGTTATAGAAAAACTTAGAGTAAACTCACATTTTAGTCCTTGAATTTGTGAGGCTATAGTAGTTCTTAAATTAGAAATTTTTCAAATAAATCCTTGAAAATAATATCAGTCAATACTTGTTTTTAGCTTCATTAGGGACTATAATGGTAATAAGTTATAAAATTTAGGAACTATAATGATAACAAGTAGTACATTTTAGGGACTGAAATGACCTTAAAATGATAGTAATTTTAATTTCACATATTTATTTGACATTTTTTGAATTATAGGATGGTGCTTCACAAAATCAAGGACTACTTAAAAAACTTATATAATATGACTCGAACTTGCATATTTTTCTTGTGAATTTTTAATACAAATTTTTTGTATTAATTATGTGATTTTCTTGCTAGTTTTTTCTACAAAAACTTTTTACAATTTTGGTTAAAATATGGCCATTTCCTTAAATGCATTGAAAAAATCCATATAAAATTTTAATTTTATTGTGTAATCTAATACAAATTTTGTTTTATATAAAAAATTAATATTTCTTGCAAAAATTTTTGCAAAAAATTTACAGGTTAAGTGTTCTAATTTTTTTATATTAAATAGCTGACAAAGTATATAGAAATCATAAAAAAAAGATACCCGAGGAATGTTATTAATAAAATAGAGAAATATTTTAATATCATAAAAGATGATTAATTAAGAAATAATTAATATTTGAATAATATCATTAAATACTTAAAAACACCCTAAAAAATTATATTAACACAACTCCTTAGATGGTCGGGACCCTTTCAATCTCGAGTCGTAGTGGTGCTACCCACATTCATGTATCCTAAATAGAACATTGTTACTCTAAGATCAAGACCGGTGTCTACAAAATGGTTTTTGGCATATGTTGCTTTTACTTATATTGGGTGGTGATTTTTACCATGATTAAGGGGCAAGTTTGGCTAGTCACTCAACAATTGGAGATCTCCATGTTTAAGGTGGATGCATACATCATTTGATATTGCATTGAAATATGTGACTAGGGACATGGGATTGAAGAGGATTGTTGTGTATTGATAATTATTCCTTCAATGTGATGTGCTTAATATGCATGATATATATGTGATAAATGTCATATTTCTGTTGTGTATGTTATATATGGTAGCTTATCCTTGCATTGTTTGCTTTTTGCGTGTGATTGTGATGATTGTGATTTTTCGTTGTCGCGAGAGCAGATGGCAGCATGTCAATCCTTTAAGCTCTTTAGCATTGAGTTGATACCTACGGTCTCTAAGAGGTGCAGGGGATGAAACTTGGATATGAATGGCCAAAAGGCATGATTTGATGGACTGCTTGTGATTTGCTTTATCCCGAAAGGCGTGATTATGTTTATAGTGGTTGTTGCTATTCAAGTAAATTTTAGCAAGTTTGCATACAAGATCCTGTACCCACCTTCCCTGATCCTAAGGAATACGGGGAACATTGTAGCTTACCACCATTTGTTCAAAGGTAGTGGTTAGGTTGGTAGAGAAGCAAGTAGGGGACAAATGCTAGATGGAGATGACGACATGCCATCGACTTCACCATGTTGTTCTTAACAGAGATTATGATCTTTATCCTTTTTTGTATAGATGGATCAGCCACAGGGAGTGAGTGATTATGTATATTTCCCTCCTTATTTTGTTGATATTTGTACTTATTGATGGGTACACATGTAATTTTGCACACCTCGATTTTTGAGATACTCTGACCTTTGTATATAGGCTAGATTGCTAGGTGACATACTTTAACTTTTTTGACGTACTTTGATCGATGTTATATTTATGATTACTGATGCTTGACTTATTATTCTTAGTTATTTATATGTATGAATTTTACTTCTACATGGATATGTTCTTATTGACGATGTAGTTGTTTATGAACTTGAAAAGTTTACACGTATTTTCATAAATAAATTAATAAAGAGCTTTTAAATTAAAACTAAATCTCAGATATGGAGTAGAGTTGGCTAGTAGCGATAAGGGGTCATTATAGTAAATTACATCCTTTCATTGAGAAATCTTTGCAAGCTAGGCAAGAGTATATCAAGTTACAAATTATGGTCTTGGAAGGGCATGTATTTTTATCACTATTAAATTGAAGTAGTTAGTGGTGGGGTTACCATTGTCTTTTTTGTGGTAACGAATCTTGTATGTGTTCCTAAAAAAAGCAATTTGTCCATTTTTTGGGGTCTCAAAGGGGAATGGAAACACATAAGAACTCTTGAATTGAAATAGAAAAATAGATGTAACTTTAGTTACTTCAAAAATAGTAAGATCTTTGGCGCAAGTCGCAAGAGGAGGGCTTGATCCATATCATCTTGACTTGGTTTTGATTTCTCTATTTTTTAAGAAAATCAAGTCGAGTTCTTCTCCTACTCGTATCAAATAGAAAATGATGAATGTGAGTATTAATTACAATGCCCTTATCTCTTGTATTTAAATATACAACTTAGTCCATTTAACTTTATACTATTAAAGTAAATTATACTCCCTTCCCCTTAAAGATGCTGGTATTACACTTTATACTATTTTTTGTGTTAAAATATAGAATAAATTACATTTTCTGCCCTTAAGAGGTGTGTATGACACTACTATTCCTTTCTTACGTTAAAATACATAATTTATATACCATTTAACTTAACACTGTTAAAGAATATTCTTTAAAAGATTATAAAATGTATTTTTTATTGAAATATACACTACAATAATTTTAATTTACCAAGTTATTATTCTTCAGTCACTTGATAAAGGTTTTTTTTAAAATATATAGTTATATTTAAAATAATTTATTAAATTAATATTTAAGAATAAAAATTATCAGCTAAATTATTATATATATATATATATATATATATATATATAACTATTAAATTTTGTAATAATTACATTTTATTTAATAATAAACTTTTAATAGATATAAATTCATTTAAAAAGTTATGTGTTTAATACGCATATTAACATTACATTTATTAAATTCAATAATATATTATATTTAATAAATATAATAATTACTAATATATAAAAAATACTAGTTTATTTATATACTTATATAAATAATGCATTAATTAAATACTACCTTAATACTTGTGTTTAACTTTATTTTACACACACACACACACATATATATTACAGTAACATATATTTGAATACACACACACACACACACACACACATATATATATATATATATATATTACAGTAACATATATTTGAATATATATGCACGTATGTATTTTTTTTTTATCAATTTATTTAAAATATAAACAAGTAAATATATAAATTTATATTTATTTTAGAATAAATTTTATGAAATTAATTTTTAAAAATTAAAGTTTTAAATGTATATATTACTAATATATGTGTGTGTGTGTGTGTGTGTGTGAAGGTACATAGATAGATAGATAGAAAGAGAGAGAGAGAGAGAAAGAGAGAGGCATAACATATTTGCATATTTTAAAGGAGGAAAGAGTGTATTTTAATACAAGAAGGGATGGTGGTGTAACACTTGCATGTCTCAAGAGATGTCAGTGTGAATGATATTTTTTTGGTATCATTATTATTAAGTAAACTTTGTTTTTGGTTCCTTTAAAATTTTTGAAATTTTGTTTTAGTCCTTCAAAAAAAATTTGTCCAATTTTCATTCCTCTAATTTGAAAATACATCGCTTTTGGTCCTCAAAGTGTATTTTCTAGTAGTTTATAACTGCCATTAAAAGTTAATTATAACTACTTTGAGGACCAAAAGTAATGTATTTCTACATTAGAGGGACAAAAATAGGACAATTTTTTTTAGAGAACTAAAACTGAATTTGGAAATTTTTAGAGAGACTAAAAACATAATTTACTCATAATTTTTTTAACGAGAGTTAACAAAATTTTAACCAAAAATCAAAAAATAGATTAAAGTATCATATACTCAAATTTGTTAGGAGAGAGGAATATATATTTTAACATAAGAAGGAAGGATAGTATAATATCCTCTCTTAATGGAGGGAAGTGTATTTTACTTTAATTTAAATGTTATAATCTTAATTATTTTGGCCCCCCTATTTTTTTTCTCATGCTCTGTCATTTTTTTAATGTAACATCCCAAAAAATCATGTTAATTAGATAACTGAATAATTAAATGCTATTTCGTGTTTAGTGGGCTTAAACCCTTAAGGGAGTATCAAGGAGGACTATTAGGGTCCAATAAGGGGGCTAACCTTTTGGCCTAAGACACAAAAACACACACTTGACCCTAGAGAGGAAAGAAGGAAAAAGAAAAGAAAAAGGAGAGAACAGGAGAAAGGGAGAGGATAACTCGAGTCACCCATAGAAAGACCGTGGTTCATCTAATCACAAGGTGAGTGCATCCCCTCATTTGTCTTTCGCATTCCCCATGTTCTTTGGTTAATGATTGCTCTTCCCCTTTGGTTTGTATTTTTGTAGGTACTATTCATGAATAGGGTTTAGTGTTGATCTTTGTATTGTTTGCATGATTCATGGGTAAAAAAAAAGAGGTGATTTGATGTTTAGAAACTTGGGAGGGATGTCTGAATATGATAATGTGTTTTGATTGGTTTGGAAGCCATGAATGACCCCTTTGAATTGTAGATTTGCATTTTTGTGATTTGTTGTTTGACGATTTACACTAAGCACGACTCTATTGGCACTAAGCGCGAGTCTAAAGGCATGGGTTTGACACCTTGTGCAGTGGTGCTAAGCTCGAATTAGGAAGAGCCTAGTGTTGATGCTTTATGTATTGGTGTTGAGTGCAACCAAACTTGTGCTAAGCATTGGATCACTAGAAATTGATGATTGGTACTCCATTTTGCGGCATTAAGCATTATTCGAGCATGTTGAGCATTGGGACGATTGCGTTAAGTGCAACCATGCTAGCGTTAAATGTTGAAATTGAAATTGTTTTATTTAAATTGTCTTTATTAATATGTGGACCCCCCTTTTCCTGTTTATGGATGAATAATAATGTGATTAATGTCCCATGTACAAAAGATTAAGAGTCCCATTTGGTAAGGGAAGGGCAACAACTCCCTTTGGTGACAAAGGGTTGACAAAAGGTAATATTAATATGAAAGCATGCATAAGACTAATATTGTGCCCTCTTTGGCAAGAGAAAAGTTTCCATCCCCTTCAATCCTTAAAGAGTAGTAAGGGAACATCCTTCAATAAAGGAAGAATGTTTGGCAAAAAACAAAAGGGATGCCTTTTAAAGATTATGAGTTCAAATCTGCCATGCAGGATGGAAAAAGAGAATAAATATATTTAATGTATGCTTCCTTCTAGACCATGTTCATAAGATTTGTAATATCATGCTTAATACATAGAAGAAGTTATGGTTTATGTATTTTATGTGATTACATACTATATGTTAATGTTGTGTTTATAAGGCACTTACTAAGACTTTGTCTCACTAGTTTAAGTTTAAATGTTTTAGATAAAAAAAATTATGGAGCAGTAAGAAAAAGAAACATTGTGTCATGTTGTCATAGTTTTGCTAGACTTTTACATTTAGATCTTTTACTTATGTTTTAAAGTTAAGAACCTCTATAGTGAGGCTTAACTCTTTTATGGATTTATGTTACTTTTATTTTGAAAGATTTGTATAGTACCTTGGGTACTCTAGTCACTAAGAGATGTATAGAGAAGATATTACTCTATTTTGATGTTTTTATGGAATGATGTTTACTTCTGGTCATATTTAATCTCTAGTTATGTCAATGATTGTTAAGGTGTTACACTTAATACTATTGCAAAGCATTTCCAACCGTTGAGCCTTGACTACTTGATGTGATTTTACTTAGGATTGTCTTGAAATAGGTAAAGGAACCTAGGAGGAACTTGACCCTAACCATGACCTATCAGTAGAACCAAAGTTATCAAGATAAGAGGAACTTGACCCTAACCTCGACTTGCCGACAGAACTAAAGTTAACTTAAGAACAAATGAAAAGCTCTCATAATGGAGAAGCACTCAAATTGATTAATTCACAAATTTTGCCTTGGTTGTTTACAAGAGATTCCTATTTATAAGCTTAGCTAGGCAACCCTTGAAGTATAAGAAGTACTTTCCCATTAACATTCATATTAAGCATTAATTTCCCATTAATAATGACTTTCCACTAAGCATTTTTTTTCCACTTTAAGTCCCACTAACCATTATATTGGTTCAGGAAGCCTAAAAACACTAAAATCTGACCTAGAAAATACCAAAAGACATATGAACTTATTACACCAAAAATAAGTACAAAAATTACATGAAAAATAAGAAAATGGGCTTTAGTAACTATTTAGCCCAAAAATAATTAACCCATTAATTAAACTTCATCACATGGTTGCTTCTTGATCAAATGAATTTGGGTTTTTCATGTTGTTTTCAAGTTGGCCTCAAATCATCATTAACTTGTAAGAAAATGGCCCATTTTGGTGCAACCTTTAATCTAGTTTGATATAGACTTTTCTTGATCTCCTTGATCTTCATAATTTGGCCTTATAAAGCTTGCTTCAACATCTTAGTCTTAGACCTAGTTTGGGACCTCCAATGTCACCCAAAAACTCAATTGGCTAGTTAGATCTCTATCATTCCCTCCCTCTTTGAAAGGATTCGTCCTCGAATCAAATCCATGACCTACATAGAACAAAGATAGATCAACTGCATTAAATGTAGAACTCACATTACCATGTTCACTTGGCAAATCTAGCTTGTAGGCATTGTCATTGATCCTTTTCACTTGAAAATGTTCATCTCTTGTTGGTTGCAACTTGGATTGTATTTGAGTAACGAAACTTTCTTTTTGCATATGAAACCAAACACAATCTTAGGTTTGAAAACTATTATAAAATGCCCCTTATCATATGGGGATAAGTCATGTTGCTCCACTAACCTTTTCACTAAAAAATGCAACCAATTTAGAGTCTTACATTAGTACAATCCCTATTCCAAAACCAAAAGCATCACATTCAATTTCAAAAACTTTATCAAAGTTAAGAAAACAAAGCAAAGGTGTAGCTTATCTTTCAACAAATTAAAAGCTCTTTCATGTACATCATCCCCCTTAAACACAACATTCTTTTTAATAAGTTCATTCAAAGGTGCGGTAATAAAACTAAAGTTCTTTACAAACTTTCCATAAAAACTTGTTAAACCATTAAAACTTTTTACTTCATTTTCATTCTTAGCCATAGACCATTCTCTAATTGCCTTTAATTTCCCCGTGTTGTTGCCTAACAAGTTCTACCTTTTTCTTGCCATCTTGATGAACTTGCTTATTAATTAGCAAAGGAATCCACTTCAAGAGAGTTAGTGGATTAAAATCATAAACCACTTCAAAAAGAATGATTGGTAGTAGAATGTACAATGTACAATTCTGTTGTAAACAAACTTAACATGAGGCAAACATTCTTTCCAATATTTTAAATTCTTTTTAATCCGAACATATAGTAAAGGGAACTATTAAAGAAGTGTGGATGAGAAATTGTAGAGAGGAGAAGTTTTGTACCTAACTTGTTCCACAAAGTCCTCCAAAAATTGTTAAAGAAGTTAGCAACTTGGTTTGTAATGATGTTTCTTGACATGCTTGGTATAGTTTTCCTATCTCCTTAACAAATAAATCTGCAATGTTGGTGGCATCCTTATGGCAAACAATGAAATATGCCACTTAGAAACCTGTCCACATCAACAAAAACAAAATCCTTGTCCCTTTTGGACTAAGTCAAACCTAACACAAAATTAATAGAAGGGTCAGTCCAAAGTGCATTAGGAATAAGTAATGAAGTGTACAAAACATAAAAATCAACCTTAGTTCTAGCACAAACTTTCTCAACATCATGTTTCATGTGTGACTAATAGAAATGTTCATGTAGAGTGCTTAAAGTCTTTTTAATTCCAAAATGTCCCATTAAGCCTCTTCTATGAGGCTTTCTTCTAGAAATTAAAAAGTATCAACTACCTTCCTTTTTCTTTCATGTATATGATCACATATGAAAATTGCTATATGAATTCAAGCCACTTTTTGTGACACCCGTTCACATTATACATAACCCATACTTATTTAATTACTTAATTAGTAATTAAGTTTGAATTGATGAAAATATGGGTAAAATTTTTTCGACTTTGATAATAGAAAAATTCTAAGTTTAACAAAATTTGAATATGCTAGTAAAAAATGAAAGATAAGACTATATATCTATATATGACGTAGAACTATACACCATGATTAGGTAACACATAATAGTCATAAAATATAGAAGATCAAAAGTATATTAAAAGATAGATACTACCTAACCCAACATATACATTAAGAAGGTCCTATACAAAGCAGTGTTAATCTACACTATTTGTCATACAAAAAGAAAATATTATAAACTAGATCTACAAATCCTTGTTCGTAGGAGTTTCATCTGACTCGTCCTCAGCATTTTTAAGTGTTATCATCTGTTCAATAATCGTGATCAATTATACAAGGAAGAAAAAACAATGGAGTGAGATGATTTGTTCTAAAATCACTTTCACATGAATGGTAGGAATTCTACCATAAAATACAAATAAAATACAGTTGACAATAGAGGGAAACTTAGGATTTATTCTAAGTTGTACTAGACTACCCTTGATTCAGTATGGATCCATACTACCCATTAGTGAGTAATAGTTCTCAATAGAACCAGAAAGTGACTAGGAGTACATATACTTCTCTTAACATCATCACATGGTATAGTCTTTATCATCATTAACGAACAAATAATAGTCAGGACGTCCATTAATAAAGGTATATTTTCACACCAATCATAGAATGCTAAGCAGTTGTTGGGGTCATCAAACTTAGTCAGGTGAATATCCCAGGTCACGGTTGCTACCATGGCCATTAGGACTTTCACCACTCGATACCTATCCCTAAGACTTCTGCAAGTGAGTCCTTGCCTTTCATTCCTCAAAATAACAAACTATAGCTTTCCTAGTAGGGTGTCATGCCACCATGTGACCTACTTTATATTACTCACTAACTTGTCGATTTCTAAATTCTCAAACAAAGGTTTTCTAGGTCTCATTAAATTAGAGCACTAGTACAATTAACATTTTTGTCCTATATTGCAAAAATTGTACAAACCAAAATTTTAATAGAATACTAATTTAGTAATCCTATAAAATTTTAGAAGAATAATAACTTAGTAATCATAATTTAAAATTTTAGTAGAATGATAACTTAGCAATTACTAAAATTTTAGCAAAAGAATAATGAATTAATAAATTATAATTTAATTTTCTAATGTTGAGGAGAGTAACAACTTAGCAATTATAATTTAATAATCTAAATTTAAGTAGTATAACAACTTAGCAACTATTACTTAGTAGTTATAGTTAGTAATCTAAATTTGAGCAGAGTAACAACTTAACAATTATTGAAGTTTAACATCAAGCATTATAACGATAATAATAATAAAACTTATGCCTAAATGGGTTTAGGAAAAACCTCTTTCTACCAACATGTAAAAGGACTATAATTTAGAACCAGCCCCACTCTCCCCATTACCTATAAGGTGGTTGATAAAGAGGATGAAATTGTTGGTGCAAAGCTCCAAGGAAGTGAATTTTACTAGTTGATGGAAAACTAGTGAAATCTTTAACATAAAAAAAAATTCTAGAGAGAGAAGATCTCTAATATTTTCACTAGCTTAAGAGAGGAAGAGATGATGAAAAAATGGTTCAACACCATGGCTATTTATAGAGAAGGGTGGGAGCTTAGGTGGCCAACAAATGACATCATCCATATGATAAATAAGGATTTTCATTTATTTTCAATTAAACTTAGGACACATACACAAACTAGAGTGATGAATCAGTTATTTCTAGGGATTGGATGTGCCCCCCTTAGCTGTCCATCTTTATCAGTGTTAATTTTATCTGTATTTAAATTAACAGTATCGATAAAATCGCTTAAACTTGAACAATTTAACTTTTAATATCAAAATAATGTATTTTAATGTGAAAATGGACAAATATATTATTCTTTTATCAAAAATAAATTTTTAATAATTTATTTTAATTTTTAATAATTTATTTCAAATTATATATATATATATATATATATATATATATATATATATTGTATTATTAAGCTAGAAATTCATATTAAATAATTTTAATATAATAAATTTCCAACATTTTATGAAAATTATAAAATTAAATATTTTACCAAGTAATGAACTAAGATTATCACTTTTACCATTTTTAGATGTCAAACCAATACTGACTTGGCTTAATAGACACTTAAGGGTATTTTGGTCATTTTGCATTGGAATTCCAAAAAAATTTCAGAAAGTTTCAAAATTATATTTTAATATATATAACATAATTCCAAGTTTAAATTGACATTTTAATGTCAATTGAATCTTTTTTCTCATGTCAATTCTTAATGTTAAGAAATAAGAGCAAAATTTTCATTTTTTAATTTTTTTGAGCTTTGACTTGAAAAAATTATTAAAAATCACTGATTAGATAACTCTCGACATTCTAAATTCAACCCTAGGAAACAAAATTTTGAGATTTCTTCTCAATTTCTCTGAAATAAATCATCAAATATTAGAAAAATAGTTTAAAAATTGAAATAGGGGTGTTATATTTTTTACTATTTTATTTCAAAATAAAATTTTTATAATTAAAATATAATTAGTATAAAATTTTCAAAACATTTTAAGGATAAAAAGTCTTTGGTTCTTATAGTCAACCAGGGGTATTTTTGTCTTTTCACAAAAACTATCTCAATAAATTTCTAAAATTATTATTAATTATTCTAAGTATATTTTTGACTTCAAAATAAATTTAAACATTTCTAACTATTTTTGTCTATTAATTTTGTTATCTAGCTTTTTAGGGATGAAACAATTATGTTGCCAATTTTTTAGATTTGTTTCCTAAAAATTATTAAAAATCGAAACTAAGTACTACTCACTAATAAAACGTAACTACAAGAATCAAAATTTTAAGATTTCCATCTAGTTCTTCAAAAATAAATACAAAATAATTAGAAAAACAGTTCAATAGGCAAAAGTAGGGGTGTTACATTTTTCATGCCTTTTGTTCAATTGTCCTGACTAGGAATTTCATATGGAAAGACATCTTTAAAGTTTTGCCCAAGAGAAGCAACAAAAGTAGGCAAAGAAGAATTGAAATGGTTAATGAAATAAACATTCTTATACAAGAGTACAAGTAGTTTTTCTCTTGCTATTAAAGCATTCTCAAGCTTTATTTTCTTTGCAAATGTACTCATTTGCTTTTTTCTATACTGAACCACTCTCCTTTCTTTTACTTTTCTCATTTTTTCCTTCTCTATTTCCTTTTGTTCTTTCACTCTTTTTTTATTTTGTTTTCTCACTTTTTTTCTCCACTCTTTTCTTTTGCTTCATTCTTTTTTTCTTTTGATTTGTCACACTTTCTTGCTTTTCTCATACTTATTTGGTCTTCAAGAACTTGCTTTGGAGACAAATGAGTAATTTTTTGCTCATTGTGAACAAAAAGAGAAATGATTGGTATACCCATTGTTAGTCACCTTGTGGTCAAATTGCCATGGGCAGTCCCTATGGTAATGACTTGGTACAAATATTCTTTTCATCACAATCTTAATCTTTCTCATGTACGAACAAGCCTCTCTCCATTTCTACACCTACTACTCACAAATTGATCCGACCAAATACTAGTTATTCTCCTTCGAGTAATCATGACAATCAAACACATATTCCATTTTTCTTTCCCACTCTAAATTCAATTTAGGATCATATTTACCTTAGAATGATGGAATTGTCATCTTAATATCTCCCAAATGATTGTCTCTTCTTGATTCACCTTCTCTTTTCCTTCTAATGTTTCGTTTGAATACTTCTCTTCCTCCTCTTCAAAAATGTTTTGCCTTGGACTTCTAGATTTAGATGAGGATTAAAGATTATCCAATCTTGCATTTAAGGCTTGGAATTGTTTTTGAACATCCATCATGAACAACTTGAGATCAACTTCTTGTTTACCTTTTCCTCCATTCATGATTATAATGTTGTAAAAAATTGAACTAGAAAAATAAAATCCTCACACAAAGACCCTTTTATGTGATTACACTCAAATTATGTTGTAATCACTTGTGTTTTCACTCAATTTGGTCTTTTTCCTTTGATTGTCTCACCATTCTTGCCTTTTACCACTCCTTCACCTTATGCACTCTTAAGTAAGAACCTTTGATAATGATTCTACACAACAAGAAATAGTAAGGAATTGAGGACAATTTTAGAGACAAGAACAAACAAGAAACAAATGAAATAGAAACAGCAAGGAATTGAAGATTTTTTTTTTCATGAGAACAAGATCAACAAAGGTGTTATAGAAACAACAAAAGAAAATAAGAACACTATTCATACTTTATTTTTAAACTTTTTTTTTGGATTATGTAACATCCTCTTTTTCCCAATTTCTTTTACTAAAATAAATATATATAAATAAATTATTATTTTATTCTATTTTGCTCGTTACTATTAGTTTTAATAATTGTGTTTACAATTATGTTTGAATTAAGTTAAGATAATTTAAAGAAATTATATTAATTAGTTTTGGAAAATATTATGAGTTTAAATAAATTAAAAATGTATTTTAATATTAAAAAAGGGTTGTTAAAAAAAATTTCAAGAATGATTGCTTATGTATAAATTAATATTTTATTTTAAGTGCTTGCTATTGTTATTGATTATTGGTTTAAATAATTATATTAATAATAGAAATCTTAATAAAAAGATTAGGACTTTTTGTATATGTGAAAATAATTAACTAAATTAAGTAAATAATTAGTTGATAGTTAAATTAATTAAGAGAGTGTAAGAATTAATTAATTGAATAAATAAATAGAGAAATTTTAAATTAAATAATTAAATGAGTTTGTTAATAGATAATTAGAATAGGAGTAGTAAGTTAATTAGTGGTTGATTTTTTTATAATTTCTAGGCCTTAGGCTGCAGGCCCATGTGTCTAATATGTGTGTAGTTTTATTTTATCATCTGCTGGACTGAAAATATACAGACCAGCCCACAAAATTCTCAACCCAAGTGGGTTTTATTGTAACAAAGACTCATTAAAAGGACATGTAAACGGCTAAGAATAAAAAGAGAATGTCTACCTTTGGATTAAAAAAAAAAGGATTTAGAATCAGATCCCTTTCACTTTTACGGCGAAAAGCTTAGAAAAATTATTAGATAGTTTAGAATTATTAAGTGTCTATGGTCTATGGTCTCAGTCAATATATTTATAACACATATTCAACTTTTATAATTCACTAGAGAAAATTAATAACACTTGAATATATGTCATGTACAGATTAATAAGGATCATGATGGTTCAGGATCACTTAACAATTTCTCTATACGGTGGACGCAAGAAAAAAAATCAGGGGGAGAGTGCTCTTCGTTTTTTTTTATTTGGAAAAAAGCAATAGAGATATTTATCTCTTCTTCCTTTCAAAAACCCTTCAACAAAATTTAATTTCCCTAACTCCAATTCCACCCCTGGTGCGGATGTACGATAACAACGAGTAACGGAGAGGCTGGGTTCGTGTGCAGCAGCAGGAGGAGGAGAGAATTCGGATTTTGGAAAAATATGAGGTGGGGGAGGAGGTTTAGGCCTCAACCGGTAATTTTATGTGTTTAAATGTTTGCTGAAAATTTGTGATTTCTTGGACTTTATTCTTTTTCATTTTGTCTGATTGTTGTTATTTCTATTCTTGTTTGGAATACTGTCTATGGTGTTGAAAATTTCTGGAATTGTGATCATAACGGTTGAATTTTTTTTTATTAGTTCATCATTTCTTTGAAATTTGTTACCGTGTGAGATGAGAAGATGAGATTAGTGTATTGTTTTGGGGCCAAATGCTGTTATCTGAACGAAAGGATGAGAATTTGTCCACTTTGAGATTTTATTTGAACCAGGACTGAGTCTCTGGAAGTGGGTTTTGCATTTGGACAGTATATAAATATAAATAAAGAAATAAATAAAATAGAAGTACACTGTACGTGGAGAGAAGGTTCCAGTACTACATGGTGGGAAGCATCTGGACGGCGAATTGGTATTACCAGCATTACTGTTTTGGGCTTCAGCATCTGCTAAGGAGGTGATATATAATCAGTGGACCTTACAACTTGGACCATCATGGTTAAAAATAGATTAGGATTGGAAAGGCCCATGCGAATTGGGCTTTGTAAATGAATAAACATGTTAGACCCAAACTATAAGCTGAAAAACAGTCACTTTTAATAGTATGGTTATCTTTCTAAAGACTAATTAAAATGTTGTAATAATAATAATACTAATATTATCAATAGTAATATTAATAATAATAGTAATAATAATTATATGATATCTAAGAGAGATGAGAAGGACGTTCCTCCACTGCATTCAAAATGGGAAGAACATATTTCTAACTTCTAAGACATAATTTAAAAAAAAAAAAAAAGGAAACCTGGATGAGCACGAGGGTAATCACGTAGGGACCAGGGGACTAAGGAAAATAAAATGTAGTGTATCTATAATAGAAAACGATTACTTCTATACTATTCATAACCATGAATAATAATAATAATAATAATATTAACCACTTAATAAAACAAATTAAGTGAAATTGAGTGTAAAGTGAGAATTTCTTAAAATTTAAAAGAGATTAAAAGTTTAAAATATTTTAATTAGAATAAATTTTCTTATAAAATTTTCATAAAACTTGTGAATCAATTATTAATTATTAATCCTTAAGAGCTGAGTGAAAGTAAGGAGGGACAAGAGTATATGAGTGAAGTTGAATGTAGTTAAATTTAGCTCCTTACTATTGTTGTGATTGATTTTACTGAATGAATATTGAACATATAGTCATGTGTATAGTGGTTAGTCTTTTATATTAGAGTTGATATTGAATGAAATTGTTGAATTCTAACATCTGATGGAGAGCATTTGTTGTTAAGCCTACTATTGGTGAATTGAAAATTTGTATTGAGGGAAGTTGAGATCCTCTTCTAAAATACTTAATGGATATCAACTCTAATAAGACGAATTATAATCATATCAGTCTCAAAGTAGCTACACCCTATGAAGGGGTGTGAATCTTGTGGTGTAGGCTAAGGAGATCTTGAGGATGTTTGGTGCACGTCATCCCATAAGGGGCCAAAGGATCGCGACTTTATGCCGTGGTTAAGGTGATTTGCATACTAACATTCCTAATGAGTCACTACAATTTATCCTCTATCAGTGAAGAGTATTGCTGTGTACCTATTACCACCAAAGGCTATTCGCATTCTAGCTTTAGTTGATGAATCACTTAATGCTATTCCCATTCTAGATTAGGTGACTATTGATATTGATTTGGCATGTTTTGGTCAGTGAACTATAAGCTCCTGATCCTGCTACTCTGTTGTTGGATAGTCTCCATGGAGATGAGTCAACACCTATATACCCATCCATTAAGTTCGATCTTGAGTTAGCATCTATATATTTATGCATTGCATTTGATTGAATTTTGTCTGTGATATAATACGAATTCCCTTATTTATTAAGTTTCGTTTTGATTGTATGTTAGATTAGGCCCTGTGAGTGTTTATTACCATATTTATACTTTAAGTTAGAACCTCACTCCCTCTTTGTTTGTTTGGGTTGTTTTTCTTTTTCTTTTTGCTTGTTGTATGCTTCCCCCACCCCGTTAGATGGCAACAGTTGACATCAATATAGCATAGCAGGAGCTCAGCAAGATTTTTCTCACGTTTCTGGTGGCAACTCTTAGCCATTTTAATTTTGTATGAGTAAAGTTTATTTTTAGTATGACTAGCTTTAGGAAATTGTAATATTGTATTTTTTTTATGTATCTACTATTGTGAAAAAAATTCACTTCATAATTTTCGAGTATAGGAAACATTACATAATATTATTATTAAAATATTTTATAAATTTGGGGTGTTACAGATTATATAGTATGTAACTTGAAGCAAAAGATTGAATTACCCAAGATTTCTTTTTTGTACTATTTGTTTTTGCACTTTTTTTTTTCAATTTGAATTTTTTTCCCAAATTTCTTTTTTTTTTCACGATTTTTTATAATATAGGATAGAACCACAAAGAGACAAAAAAAGAAGATGAACACACTCAATGAAATAAAAAGAAGGAAGGTGACATTATAAAAGAAATAACAAAAGCAACAATGGAATAATTTTTTTTTTAGATTAAAGAAGATAAACAATCAAATGATAGATAACACATGATTTCAAGAACCGAATCTTTGATACCAAATGATGTGATTTTATTTAGGATTGTCTTGAAATAGGTAAAGGAACTTAGGAGGAACTTGACCCTAATTGCGATCTGCCAGTAGAACCAACACTATAAAGTTCTTAATTTAAGAACAAAGGGAAAGCTCTTACAATAGAGAAACACGTAAATTGATTAATCTGCAAATTATGCCTTGGTTGCTTACAAGATGTTCCTATTAATAAGCTTAGCTAGACAATCTTTAAAGTACAAGAAGTGATTTTCCACTAACATTCCCACTAAGCATTACTTTCCCACTAGCTATGACTTTCCACCAAACATCCCACTAAGCATTTATTTTTCACTAGAAATAACTTCCCACTAACCATGACAATACTTCATTAAGCCTCACTAACCATCATAATGGTTCAGGAGGTCCCAAAACACTAAAATCTGGCCTAGAAAATACCAAAAGAGATTTGAACTTATTACACCAAAAATAAGTATGAAAATTACATGAAAAATAAAAAAAATGGGCTTAGGTAACTATTTAACCCAAAACTAACTAGCCCATAAACTAAACTTTAGCCAATAGTTGCTTCTTGATCAAAGAAATTTGGCATTTTCATGTTGTCATCAAGTTGGGCTCAAATTATCATTAGCTTGTAAGAAAGTGGCCCATTTTGGTGTAGCCTTTAATCCACTTTGATATGGGCTTTTCTTGATCTCCATAATTAGGCCTTGTAAAGCTTGCTTTAACATCTTAGTCATCTAGTTTGGGACCTCCAATATCACACAAATAGCCTTTGGGTTGACTGATAGGATCTCTATCTTACTACTTTGTTGTCGTTATATAGAGTTGTTTTAAGTGAAAACCTAACTAAGATTGATATTAAGGCAATTTAGTTACACACACTCACAATGAAATGGTCATTTTCCATATCAAGTAATTGATTAAGGAACAAGAAGAATTTCCCAATTAGTTCTCCAAGCCCTCTATCTTGGCCCTTACAAATTAAGCCAAGTTGATGATTTCTCTTCTTTGACTTTTTAATTTTATGAAGGTAATGTTGAATGAGTGAACAATTAAAAATAAAATAAATGCTAATATATATATATATATATATATATATATATATATATATATATATATATATATATATATATATATATATATATATATATATATATATATATATATATATATATATATATAGGGGATTGTTAATGTACTTACACATTTTCTTTAGTTGGAATATATTAGGAATGTATACCAAAAATTTATGAGAAAAAACCCAATCACATCTTTTGTTTTAATTAATTCATTTAGGAATATTTTAGTAATTTAATATCTATTCGATCTTTTAAAAATAAAAAAAAACTATTTCTCTCTCCTCTCCTCACTTGAACTCACGTAACACTATAGGTGATGTGACTTAAATCCTTGATGACTGTTCTTCTTCCTTTTCATGCTTTGCTGGTGTTCTCTTTTACAAAAGCTCTCACGTGCTCTCTTTGCATTCTAGTACCATTTCATATACTATGATGATGTTAAAATTGATTTGTAGAACATTTGCCAAAATACAGTCCTTAATATCAATTTTTTAAACCTAGTTCCCTCGAGCCAAAATTGACGTGAAAATACTTCACTCAGTGCTTATTGTTTAAAGTTATGCAGTAGAATCATGTGCCTTTTTCTGTTTTAGACCATGGTATTATGGATTTAAAGTGGATTATAAATATCATGAAGTATAACCATCCAATATTTACCATTTTCATTATTCCATTTCTATGAACTGTTTAAAAATGATAAGGTGTGTCGTCAAGCTTTTTCTTTGAAGAATGATTATGACAAAATACTATTCATGTACAAAAATAGGAAAAAAAAGGGTAATGACGTATATATGAAAAACAAGGTAATGGAGTTGGTTAATAAGAGGAGACTTAATTATATTTGTATGTTTAATTTGTTTTAAATTTTATAAAAAATAAAAATTATAAACAAAATATGTTCTAAAGTCTAAGTTGACGAAGACCCATGTTAACGTAGTTGGACTGTAGAATTTGCCACTTCCACTCATGAAAAGTTGGTGTTTATGTGATATCTTATTATGGATATGAATCCTCTCATAGTTTTTTCTTGGTCATGTTATGAGAGGAATAACTCAAAAGTAGAGGTAGAAATAGGTTAGGTCATGCCAGACTTCGGTAGGCCTGAGTCTAACCTTCATTAAAAAGATAAAGTGTAAGCCTGACCTATTTACCTATTAAAGGCTTTTTTAAAGGTCTAGTCTCGGTCTGCATAAAAGTTTGGTCTAGCTCATAAGTCTACTTAAAAGTCTATTTTCTTAGAAGACCTATAAAAAGGTTGATAGGCCTATTAGCCTAAGTTGACCTATTGGCCTAAAAAGACCTATTAAGCTAAAAAGGCTTGTTAGTAATTACACATTCTTTTTATATTATTATATGTAATATATATTGTATATAATTATATATAATATAACATAATATATAATATAACAATATTTTATTATATATGTATATAAATAGACTGACCTATTAGGTTTAATAGGCTTTTTTAAAGGCCTAAAGCTTGTTTTTTTTTTTTTTTTTTTTTTTACCTAAATAGACTTTTTAAAAAGCTTAAGACTAACCTTTTTAATAAATGAGGCAAGCCAGACCAGACTTTATATAGGCTAGGCCATAGTCTCGGATAGACAACCTACCCTATTTCCACCCCTACTCAAAATATACAAGTAAATGTATTATATCAACTATGAATGTCATGGTCAACTGTGAATGTTTTAGTAACACACAATCCAAATCCATCATGCTTACTTTTAATAATTTATCCATTTGTTCACGAGTCAATGTCAAATCAGAAAAAAAACAAAGATTTTTGTTATCAATATTCTCATCGAAGGATTTCCAGCGAATAACATACGAGTTCAACGACACAACACGAAAAGGCAAAGGACGATTTCAAGCAAAATATATGGAGAAACCAGTACTAGTTCTGGTGATCTTTAGAGAGCCAATTAAAGTCATCAAAATTAGATTAAGAACCCATGTCATCATAATCACGCCTAGGTGACTCACTAGGGGATGCTCATTTTGCCCTTTACTGATTAGAGGAACTCGAAAGTTGTAACTCAAAAACAGGATCAGGAAGAGGTTCTTCCCATCCCAGTCATCTAGGGGGTTTGAGATTAGGTCAAGGTTTGTACTTATTTGAATATAGAGAGAGAGAAACATTTCTTTTAATTTTTTAAAAGAAGAGATATTAAATTACTAAAATTTTCCGTAATGAATTAATTAAAACAAAAGGTATGATTGGGTTTTTGTCATAAAATTTTGGTATAGGTTACTAATGTACTTCAACTGAAAAGAATGTGTGGGTACATTAGCAATCCCATATATATATATATATATATGTCGAGGTACCGGCACCCATCCAAATTCACACGTGTCAGATAAATCACTTTTTTACTTTTTGTTTCAAACTTTTAATGATGTGTTACTTACCTGTTGGTTGTGTCTAATAATGAACATTGAGTATGTGTTTACCAAATTTCACTTTTCATGCATTTTCATGCATATGGTCATAAATTGAATCATAACCAACATGTTTAAAGAACCTAATTATTTTTTATACATAAGGATGAAATTATTGCATTAAAGTATAGTTGAAAATGAACTAAACTAACATGAAATTACTAGAGAAAAAATTATGGGTCTCTTAGTTGTTATTAACCAAAATAAAATAAGATCAATAAAATTATTATGTAAGCATCATCTTATATTTGTATTTATCATATTTTTTTTATTTTAATCTATATAAAGTTCAAACACTTACATATCTATTTTCTTTTCTTTTTTAATTAATGTTAGCTATTTCTTTCATTTATGGTGATTTTTTTTAAGAAAAAGCTAATAATTACAAAATATAATTTAAAATATTTTTAATATTAATAGCTCTTATTAGGAATATAAAATTATTTCATATATGTATATATATATATATATGTGTGTGTGTGTGTGTGTGTGTGTGTGTGTGTGTGTGTGTGTGTGTGTGTGTGGTGTGTGTGTGTGTGTGGTGTGTGTGTGTGGTGTGACATATATTTATATAAATTAAAAAATAATTAAAAAATCATAATAAGGTAAAAATTATAAATTGTTAACTTAATATTTATCGAGGGCACGAGTTATATCACTAATTAAAATTATAAAAGGATATCTATAGATGTAATTTGATATGTAGATAATAGGAGATAATTCATTAATTGAATTAGAAATTTAATTTGAACATAGATATTAGAGGATACTTGATCTGGATTAGAAATACATATATTTAAAAATTTAAATTAAAAAATGAATCTCACTTTCATATATGTTGTGCATAAAGGACACTATATAATGAAAGAAGAGAGAATACAGAAAATATACTAGTTGAGAGAGTGAAATTCACCAACCATATCATTATCATAAGTGATGACACAAATTTATAATATAATGTTTGATATAAAGGTTGATAGTTTACGAGCAAATGCTTTATGTTACTAAGGGTGTGCTTGAACAATTCAATTGAGTGCTTTTTTAAAAACACTTTTATGTGAGGGTTTATACTGGACCATGAAACTTATTTCTCCTGTTTTATTTTGTTTGACGTTAAAGGTTGTACTATAAGAGTTAAAAAATGTAATTAATATTTTAAATTTTATAAAAATTATTATACAATTTCCTAACATATTCCTTATCTTTCATGTTAATTAGATTTCTCATAATTATACTTCTTTTTTATTTTTTTACTCCACAATAAATGATTAAGAATATAATAAAAAATAATATTTAATATTTTATTGGTATTGTAAAATAACAATTAAAAATACAATTTTTTTTTACTAAAATGTCAGACAAAATGAGATGAATGAAGTATTATCTAAAGCTAAAAGAACTTCTTTTGATAAGCTACACCAAGAAATTTATTGAAATAATATGCTGAGAGAACCATACAAATTTTTAAATCTTTAGAATGTTGTTTAAATAAAGATAAGGATATTATTCTTATCATTAGATTCAGGATGTTATCAATTTGATTTTAAGATTATGATGCAAGATGTATAAAAGAGAGTCCTTGTAAAGAGAGAAGGCACACCACCCAAGTGTGACGGAGTTGCTTTGTGTGAAGGTTTCTCAAGTATATTTAAAAAGTGTAATATTATTTGAGAAAATGAATATTTATTGAGATCTTCTCGTAAACATAGACAAGAAATGCCGAACCTCATTAAATTTGTGTTCTTTCGCTACTTCTATATGTGGGATGTCTTTGAGTGTGTTCTATCTTTTAATCCTCATTTAATGTAAGTTAAAAAGAATTGATGGAATGAGGTCTTCGTATTGGTTTAGTCCTAAGGCAGGGAATGTATCTCTTTTTTTCTTTCTCAAAGTGGTGTTTAAATTCTATTTCTTGTATTCAAATGGGTATAAAAACTACAAACTAATGTAAATGGGTTTGAGTATCCCTTATACTTTATTCGTCCACAGAAATAAAAAACAGAATTTATGAAAATCATAAGCTGTCCGTAAACTCTACTAAATACATCCTAAATAGTTATCGCGAAAATCATTTTTTCACAATAGTACCCAGTTTCACGTGAAACGTGATGACAAACTTTAACCTGGCCGGGTTTTTAATTTCTTTACCGACGCAGCTATAATCAACCAAGAAAAATGATTTAAAGAATAGTTTACGGGCAATTGCTTTAAGGCCGGGTAAACAATTGCCGCAAAACTTATTTTTTTATTGCAATGCAAGGATAGCGAGATACAGATTGAAGTTTGTAATCAAGTTTTTTAAAGTCTCTCTTCAAGCCCATGTGAAATTAATCTCGTACCATTGTCATATTGTTTGCCAGGTGGTCTACATGCAAGGCTTTGCACTAACACAACAAAGTAAATGCCGTTGAGTATACGATCACAAACCATTTATCAAAAGATTCTCAAATTTACGATCCCACACAATCCAAAGGCAAAACCTTCTCAAATTTGGGTCCCTTTAGGCTTTTACACGGTTACACCACCCAAACGATTCAATGTTCGGAGGAAGAGCCTTTTTAATCATATAAACCTACTACTACTGCTATACATCATCACAAATTATAATATTATTATAATAATACTAATATATAGGTGGTGTGGGAGGGTTAAATATGTAAATAACGTTATCTAGCACTTGGTAGGTGAGAATCTCACTAAAGAGTTTGCAAGAACTGTACGGTCCCTGTGTTGCTGCATGCACGTTCCTATGATCGATGACAACGAGGAACATGAAGAGAGACTTTAAAAAACTTGGAAGAGAGACAAGTAATAGTTTAACGTGATGACAAACTTCAACATTTTATATCTCGATTCTCTTGCAATCAAAAATAAAATAATTATCATATCTCTTATTATTAAGGAAAAAACATGCTAATAAACAGTACCTATAAATTGCTATGCAAGAAGGAAACTAACGCAGTGCAAAACTCATAACACATCCGTAAAATCAAACAATGGCTTAGGTAGGCTTGCTCCTTTGGCTGTCTTCTTGCTTGCCACTTCCGGTATGTAGCATTCCATTCATTTTTTTTTCATGATTTTCTAATTATATATTTCTCTAGTCCAAAAATATTGATGTCTTAACTTTCTTTTTTGTTCGAAAACTATTGATGTTTTTACAAATTTTAAGCCTCTTTAATTATTTTTTTCTACATATACCCCTAGTTAATAATCATGTCTTACTCCATAACTACTCTTATAATAAATATTAATGAGGATATTTAGACTAAATATGCCAATTTTATGGATAGTATTAAATATATATTCTTAAAATGTATGTATTAACCTTAAACACCAATATTTTTAGACCAGAAGAAGTAGTTTAAAACTATGAGAATATATATATATGTACACCTATTAAACTCTGTTTAACTTTTTTTGTTAAATGATGGCTATATCAACTTCTAAGTGAAGTATTTTATTACTTAAAGTGTCCAATGATAATTTTAATAAAAAATTATGTAATTACTTTTACTTTAGGGTTAAAAAATTGTGCTTTAGAGTTAAATATATAATAATTTTATTTAAAAAATATCTTATTAATCTGATCTGGACATAACAGTTGACATAAATTGCCACATCAGCAATTAATGGTGACTGTTGCTAATGGAACTATCATTTAATAAAAAGTTAAACAGTTTAGCATAAAAATCTAATTAAGATAGTTTTAATATTTGAGGGACTATATATTTAAAGAAAATTTTTTCTAAAGACTAAAACTAATTAGTCATATTTTTTGGAAGACTAATAAGTGCATGTGTTCAAACTTTGGCATATCATTTTAGTTATGTTCCCGATGAAGAAGATAGAAGCAGCAGATTGTTCGGGTGCTTGTTCGCCGTTTGAGATGCCACCATGTGGCTCGCGTGATTGTCGTTGTGTCCCCGTTGGACTATTTGTTGGTTTCTGCATATACCCAACTGGAGGACTTGCATCTGTTGCTAAGACGATCGATGAACATCCCAACTTATGTCAATCTCATGATGAATGCGTGAAGAAAGGAAGTGGCAACTTTTGCGCTCGTTATCCTAATCACTATATCGATTATGGCTGGTGTTTTCACTCTGATTCTGAAGCACTTAAAGGCTTCTTGGCCATGCCTAGGGCAATCACAAAGTAATATGGGTATGCCGAGTGAAAAGTAGCCATGCATGATGCATCTACTACTTTAAATAAATAAAATCTTATGATGCATCTACTACTTTAAATAAAAGAGTGCTACAGTACGTAGGTTGTGTTTCCAACTTGTAGTTGGTTATATGTAGACTCCCTGTATGTTTTTGAGCATACAAGTTAATAAACTAAAAATGTTTCCATATTTTTTTTTTGTTGGAAATAGATAAAAAAAAAAGACAAAAAAAATTGGCATGTTGGCGGACCAATTTTCTGACCTAATATAACAGATGATTAAATTAATCTGTGGTCCTCCAGAGTTTTATCAAATTTTTAATTGAGTTCCTATAGTTACATTTAAAAACTTTTAATTGAGTTATTCCCTGATCTTGTAAGGGGCATGCCTTCCCTCAATCTAAATTTTTATGTACCAAAAAAGTTAAGTTCTTCCAATTTTAAATTTATGTAATTAGATTCTTAAAATTTAACAGTTGAATTGGTGCTGTTAAATATTGTTGACGATGGTGTAACAAGATTTATCCCTTTTTTTTTTTCATGCACTCAATCGCTTTCTCTTTTTGTTTCACAAAATTTTATTTTTCTTCAAATATACCCCTCCTTAAATCTTTGATTTTTATTTTTTTTTGTTAATTGATTTGGTGCATTAGTGGAAGTGGAAAACTGGTACAACATTTTTTTGCTTTTAACTTTTTCTATAATCGTCAAGTCATATGCAGGCATTGTGGTATATGATAGGTGCGATGTAAATGACTCAAAATAAGAACGATTAGGGAATTTTTACATCGTTATGATTTCTACTCGAGAAATTAATTCAAAATTTTAATAATTTTGACACTCTCTAAACCGCTTGAAACAATACTAAATTAGATAAAGAAGTCGTCTCTAGGAAAGAAGAAATTGAGTCATGTGGGAACATTTTCAAGTTGTGCCATGGCCATCTTCTACTTTTTTTTTCCCCCAAGGGAAAGCCTTCTACTACAATTGCTATTGATGAAGGAGGGTTCAACAAAAAACACATGAGAAAAATGGAAAAAGATCCTCTCCAATTAGTTGAAAACTGGATGCAATCTTAACCTTTGATTAATTTTAATATTTAATAAATTTAAATAAAAACTATGCATTGAATGGTAGGGATTAAAAATTGGACATTCTCCAGTTTTTTTCGACTGGAAAGGATTCGGGTCTGAGAAAAATATGCTTTGTATTGTAACCTTCTAGAGAAGCTTTTGGGAAAATAAAAGTTCGGGAAAAAGGGAATTAAATGGGGATACAAGGAAAGAGGCAAAGCTTGCTACACCACTTAACAGTATTTTAAAGTGTTAAGTTTTAAGAACTTTGTTACAAAATTTTGAAATTAGAAAGACTTAATTAAAAGTTTTTAAACCATAGGATTTCATTAAAAAATTGATCAAACTATGAGTACTTACAGATTAATTAACTTATCCAATGTGTAATTTGAAATGACAATTTTTAGGTTTAAGTAATTAATTTGGGAGGCTTTAATTTTTTTGTTATTATCGTTTGCATTAGCTGATTTTAACGATAGTTTTTAGTTTTCAGATATTTATGTGTCGATATTCATCACATGTTTTTTCAAATAATTTTGGACAATTAGATATAATTAATGTGTTATTTTTAACTCTTTTTCTGTGGGTTGCACGTATAACAATAAAAAAAAAAACTAAGATTTTTCTCATAGAAAATCTTCTATTATATTATCCTGACTATTAATTGATTGATATATATTTTGCATTTACAAGGAGCCATTGCCATCACATGTATTGGACATAGCTAGCTTTTCAGTGCAGGAATGATAAGAATTTCGTTTTTTTTTTTTTTGATAAAAAATGATGAGAAAAGTTACTAAATCGGGTGTTGCAGACATGGTATTAGAAAAATTGTCATAATTGTAGGAATGATAAGTAAGTTACTAGACCATAGATTACAGTCATGGTATAAGCAAAATTGTTATCAACTATTTATACTATGCCAGGTTTGTTTCTTGTCATGGAACTCATATAGATATAGATGTATTGCTTAAGAAACAATGGTAACTTTAAAACTTATAAACTTTTTTCAATTGAACTCACATTTCTTTAATATATTATAAACTTCTTTTAATTGACATCACATTTTTCTTTAATATATTATAAACTTCTTTCAATTGACATCACATTTTTCTTTATATAATTACTTTGGCTATTCTTATATAGTGAATTACTTTTTTAGTTATTTTCAAAATTGTTGGCAATTATTATTTGGAATTAAAAAATAAATAAATAAAATTCAAACAACAAGAGTATCCCATGCATTGCCAAATATTCTCTCTCTATATAAATTAGAATAATTATCTTGAATAAAAATGTTTTTAAGAGCTATTTTTTAATGAGAGAGTTTTTAGGAATTTTTCTTCAATGAAAACGTTTTTAGAAAATTTTCTTAACTTCTTATCTCTTGTCACCAAGGCACTACTTTACTGTTGCACTAGGATCCACCCTCTATAAATTTTAGTTATGTAAAATAAATATTTGTCCTGTGTATTGCACAATCTAACACTAGTGGATGAAACACTTTTTAAATCGGTTAAAAAAGGCTTTTTAAATTAGGTATGAAACTGATTTGGATACAGTCGATATAAAAGGTATTACGATTTTAACCCACATTTTAAGCCAAGCTAGAAAAACTTTTTAAATCGGTTCCAATTAGAACCGATTTAAAAAGTCAACTTTTTAAATCGGTTACAGCAATAACCGATTTAAAAGTTCACTTTTTAAATTGGTTAATGTACAACCAATTTAAAAAGCTACGTTTTTAAAAAAATAATTTCATTGTTTTATGATGCAACCAACCCTGTTATCATTAAACAAATGTCACAGAAGCAACCAGTACATCATCACATTAAGCTATAATATACTTTAACCAAACAAAACTTCAAAATATACTTTGAAACATATAAAAAAAAAACTACTATTCTTTGCCTAGCTAAAGACATTGTAAACAACCTATCTATTACTAATTTGAAGAAAAAATGCTACCCAACATTGGCGGATGTCTAGCAAGTCCTCCTGTGAGAATGGTTCCCTATCTACGAATATCTGCGAGATAAACATAAGATAAATCATTACCCAATAAATTATAAAAACTAAAACTATTTTAACTGGATGAAAATTATGTTACCTTGTCCTATGAATCCACAATATCTACTGAAACTATGGTCAACATATGTTTCATTACATAATATCCACACTCATAGCTCCCTCCTTGTTTGTTAGCCTACCAATGAGAAAATTGCTTTTAAAAACAAGTTGTAGGAACTAGTAAAAATTGTAATTGAATATGCAGCGTAAATCACTTACATAGGAAAAAAACCAACTAGGCTTCCTTTTTAGTGACACGTGCCTACTCGCTAATGTTTGATATTCAATCATGACTCTAATTGAAAAATGAATATGCAAATTATGTTATATTTCAAAATTATAATTCAAAGGATGAATGAATATATTATAAATTTAAACTTACCTTTCTACTAGTTGTGTTCAATTCTTTGTTGGGCTTTTTGTGCAACGAACACAACAAGGCCACAACATTGTCTATAGGACAAATAATTAGCAATTGTCAATGCGAGCTGCATGTGAAAAAGAATATAAGTGATGGACATTCAAATATCATTTAAAATCATTTGGGTGAGAAATATATACAAGTGCTTACCAAGGCAACTATGGTACTAGGTAACACCGTTTTTGTCCATTAAATATCCAATTTTGAATGTAGGCCTGGGAATCTTCATCCTTATTCCCTATTTTCTAAATAGGGAATGGGTCAATAAATCCATAAACATTATCTCGACTCTTGAGAGACAGAGGCGATGCATATACCTAAAATATTCAAATAAGTGTTAATTATAATAAAAGAGATGATTATTTAAGAAATTCCAAAAAGATTAAACTTATAGCAACCATAATTGTAGAACTAAGATATTCAACATGTATGCACCCAGAGATACAACACGAAATGCACTGAACCGAAATTTAATCAAATTTAAGATGAGACTTAACCACTACATACTAATCAAGTATAAAAAATGAATCTTTCCAAATTGTCCAACCAGATAATTCAAGATTCAATACAATAAATAGTAATTTAATCATTGTATTCAATACAATAAAGGGGAAACTAAGGTTCGCTCGTAATGCATAAATTTAATAAAAAAACAAAATTAAACATAGAACATAATGATATAATTTATACAGAAAATTCGACAGAGTTTCCTCTGTATTTTGGTGCTTTCCCAAATACCTGTTAATATATATTCAATCATAATACCAAAGGTTAACCGAAGCAACAATCCAATCCACAACAACTCTCATATCAGCTTTCATGGCCATATTATTACATTAAATTTCTTAATCTCTTAAACTTTAGTACTTAAATTATTAATTTTAGATTCTTATATACTAATTCACTCTGAAACTAATTCTCCTTCTTTGCTCATTTTATCTTAACAAAGTACTCTCCCACAAAAAGTTCACTTACATTATTATCTTTTAGTTTCCTAACAATGTTCCTAATCTACACTAAGGCTAGTTCTTTCATTCTTGTAATCCACCAACCCTATAGCCATCATACATTTTAAACAAAATATAATATATTTATGAAAATTAATTCCTTAAATACCTTTAATTAAATTAATTTCAAATTTTTATTCTTTCTCATTACTAAGCAACATCAACTTAAGTACTAACCAAAATAATTAACTTTAATTGATTGTATAGCTTATGTCATTCAATTCTCAGCAATTAAAATCCTTAACATATATTCATATAAGTTATGACTAATTTAAATAATACTTTTAGTATTTTACTAAAAGAATCATAAATCCATACATGTAAAATCAACTAAATTTATGTTCTATTCATCAACTATATATTCAAGCATAGCCTCTGGTAATTAATTTTTCATAGCAAGAAAATTCAATTGCAAAACTGCAAAATGGTAGCACATGCATGAACAAAAAACTGCAAAATGGAGCTCGCACCTATGCAATGCTGAACTTGTTGGTGTTGAATGGAAGTGAAGGTGAAGCGCACAAGCCCCAACACCCCAATGCAATGCAGATTTTTAACTTCAATGGAGTTTGGGCAGCGCAAGACGCGAACACAATGGAGGGAGGGAGTGCGTGCGACGCGACCACAAGGGAGGGAGGGAGAGCGCCGGCCACTTGAGCACAAATGGAGGGAGAGAAGGAGAGTGGTGGCCGGGTTTGGAGTCAAGGAGGGAAGGAGCACAAATGGAGGGAGGGAGAGTAGCGCCGAGTTTGGAGTGAAGGAGGGAAGGGAGGGGGAGGGAGTCAACGCGCGGAACAAGAAGATAAGATGAGCAAAATTTTAAAAAGCTGCACTTTTTAAACCGGTTCTAGGCAGAACTGGTTTAAAAAGCACTTTTTTAATTGGTTCCTATTGAAACCGGTTTAAAAAGTTATACTTTTTAAACCGGTTTCAATAGGAACCAATTTAAAAAGTTACCTTTTTACACCGTTCATCAAAACCGATTTAAAAAGTGTAACTTTTAAACCGGTTCCAATAGAAACCGATTTAAAAAGTTTACTTTTTACACCGTTCATCAAAACTGATTTAAAATTGTACATTTTAAATCGGTTACATGTGTAACTGATTTAAAAATTAGTTTTTAACTCGGTTATAATACAACTGAGTTTAAAACTTTCGTTTAAAATTGCAAAAATGCTACCGCGTCTTTTTTTAAATCAATTGAACGTGAACCATTTTAAAATCTTGTTCTAAAACCGATTTTTTGCACTAGTGTAAAATACTAGTATTTATTAATCAAAATTAATTATACTTCAATATCTATATTTAAATTTATAATTTATATATTTCTAACTAATTATCACCTAATATATTTTATAATGACAAATTCAAATACACACACACATAATAATTTTCAATATTTCTTCTCTTAAATATTAATCTTTTAAATAATTAACTATCTTCTAATATCTACGTATTTAAAATATTATTGTTATAAGCATATTACCATTTTCAAATTCAAATCAAATTCTATTTAATTTATATTATAACAATAATATTTCCTTCAACAATCCTATTCAATTTTATAAATCTATTTGAATTTAAAATTTTATTGTTATAAATATGTTACTGTCTTCATATTTAAACTAGATCATATTTTATTTTAAATTATAAATATAAAAACTATCGTTGTCTGCAAAATAAAATCACATTGTATTGTTTTAATTATAAAGAAAATACTTAAATTATAGTAAACTGGTCTATAATATAAAACGTTTATCCCATACAACTAAATCCACAGAAAAAGTGAAAATAACCTTCTGATGCAGACTAATATCATAGGTATTATAAACAAATTTCAAACTAACTTTCTATTGTCAAGAAATTGGTTGTTTTATAATAGAGTTAGCAGTGATCAGAAGATTCTTTTACCAACTCATAATATGCTCAGAAACTTATTTAGTTGAAATGGATTTGATTAATTATAAATAATCTTTTTGAAACATATCCTCATTTTTTCTCCAGTAGAATGTCCAATAAATATTAGAAATATTTATTAATATGTAAAATTAATTTTTATGTCTCAATAGAATTTTATTTACAGAATCTTAATTTTTCATAAATTATTTGTATATTTCTAATAATATGTAAAATTACTAAATTACCCCTTTAGCTATAATTCCTAAATTATCCTCACTTAATCCTACCACTATCACTAACTGAAGTCTCCCCTAGATTAAATCTCTTAATAATACCTCACATTAATCATAGCCTTTGATTATCCTTGACCCTGTGGCTAACCTCTTTGACACCTAACACTAATTCTAGTCATTGATTAGCCTTAATTATAATTAGTAGTTGACACCTAGATTTAATTTCCTAGTGACACCTAGTAGACACTAAACTAACCTAAGAACTAAGAAGATGACACTTAGTTTTAACTATATTAAGACACCTACACATGGTGCAGCATGCATGTGTCCTCGTGGACACTGATCTAGGTAAATTAGATATGACACTCGATATTTTTAATTAAATTATAATCAAATTCTTACAACGTAAAAGGAGGAGGGATATCCATGGTTAACCACGTTTACAATTTGTGTGCGGCAGATTGGAAATCCTTGGCTTGATGGAACAAAAGGGATAACTCAATGTGTGCATAAGTAATTGTGTTGATTTTTTATTTTTTTGTTTGGTCTTCTAATTCTATATAGTGAAAGATGAAAGAAAATAATTATTGATGCATTGCATTCCATCACTAATAAGCTTTATTTTGTAATTCATTAATCTCATCTTTCATAATATCAAAACAATTTATTTCTAATTTGCTTGCATCTTTTGTATTACATCCTGGTACATATCTTTACCATGCTCATAATGGAATACAAAGGGAAGCAAGGCTATATGGATTAGTTTGCATGGCATCCCATGACCTTGAACCTTTACTTATTATGACCATGACCTAAGCATTTTTCTAAAGGATTGATACCACCAGAGCACCTATGAACAAGCTACTAGATTGTCTTCAATTCATTTCATTTTTAATAGGTGAAGGAACCTCAAGTACATGGTTCAATTCAAAATCTACCATTTTTTTTTCAATTGTCTAAATATTGATGCAAACATCCAATTTTGTCCTGAAAGACAAATAAAATTACAAAAAATGAAAATCCAATTCTGTTTGAAAAAATATCAAAAATTAAAAAAATTTGAGAATTAAAAAGAGAATGAAATGCAAAAATCATAACAAGTAAAAAAAAATAATACAAAAGATAAAAATAATAAAAGTGAAAAAAAAAAGAAGGTAAAAGTAAAATCAGGTACAAAACAAACAGAAGAGAAAATAGAAAAATGAAAAATAAACAAATCAATTTTTTTTTGGCTGATGATATATATTGTTTTCAGTTTGGGCAAGGGCTCTTTTATTTTCCTTGCAAAAACATGGCCCTTCTAAGCGAGAAATTATTAAGTAGTTCAGAATTATCAAGTATTCATGGTTCCTATCAATGTTTATATAAATTATATTACATATATTTAACTTTAACAGTTGACAAGAAAGAATTAATAACACTTGATTAGTGAGATTAGTGGAGACTATGATGGTTCAGGATCACTAATAATTTCCCAAGCGAGTTCTCCCTCTAAGCGCACAACATGCTACAACCGTTTTCTCATCTCTCCACTATAGTGCGGGCACATACAAAGAAAGTTGAGGAAGAGAGCCCACGAAAAACCCAACCCAGAATACTCTCACCCTTAACCCCTGTGATTTTTTTCTCTATCTGAGCACTCATTCTCACTCCCCTTTCCTAAGCATAAAAGCACTCTTGCATTCTCTCCGACGGAGGCCACGCATTCACGCATATCTCTCACCCCCTCCCTGTCCTTCCTCTCCCACAAAAACCATGGCAATAGCCATTTTCAATCCCCCATGAATCACACGCAGTACTCTCTCACTGTTTCATAATACACACACACGTACGTATTCTGACACACTCTCATTCACGCACAACACTCTTATTTCACTCTCATGTTTACAAACACAGCACCTACAATCATCATTTGCACAACATATACACATACACGCTTAGACTCTTTTTTTTTTTTTTTTGTTTAATTACCTTTGTAGTTCTTATAGTTGAGCCTATTTTTTTTTTTTTATTCCTATAGTTAGAAATAATCCGTTTTAATCTTATATATATATTTTCAATATCGATTTAGTCCCTGCTATTTTAAACTGCTACAAATTGAATAAAAAACGTTAAAAAATGTCAATTTGTGACGGTTTTACATCGCTAATTTTTATTTTGTGACAGGTTTTATTTTACGTAATTAAGACATTCTTAACAGCAGAAACCAAACCGATATCGAAAGTGTACAATTATTTCTAATTATAAAGACTAAAACAGATTATTTTTAATTATAAGGATAAAAAAAAAAAAATCTGTATAATTATACAGAACAAAAAGATAATTAAATCTTTTTTTTTCCTTCATTACTCATTCACAAAGAATACACACAGCAACCTCACACTCTCTCACTCAAGCACTAACACTCCCATTCTTATAAACATGCAACTCACTGTACCCTCACTTCTTGACCCTCATTCACAAAACTTTTGCCTCGCATGAATCTGCAGATTGCGTGAAGCTCGACCGCAACTCAAGCCTACCATCCGCTCTGGTCAAGCCTTTCTATGCTCACTGTCAATATTTTATTTTTGCTGTGTTTCATATTATTTGATTACATTTTATGTGTTCGTTGTGGTCGAGCTTCACGCTATTCTTCTTTATTGTCCTATGCTTGAAAGATCTATTTCGTGGGGTTTCAGTTTGTCTGTACGAGCATTTTTTTCTTTCTCCTTTTGTCTTGTGACCTTTTTTGACGCAGCTAGGTTTTTCTCTATGTAGCTAGGCCCTAGTTCTTTTAGATATATATATATATGTGTGTGTGTGTGTTTTAGGAGTATTTTATTTGATTTTATTTGTACATATTGCTAATACAATTTTGTAGCATGGTTTAATCCAAAAAAAAAGCTTTAAATATGTTTTTGGTTCTTATAAAATATTACTTATTTTTTGTTTTTGGTCATTGTAAAATTATTTTTTTTTAAATGGTCTTGTAATTTTTGTTTTGTTTTGATCCTTTTATTTTGTCTTATCCTTTTAATATATTTATTTTTTCATTCTAGTTCCTATAAAATTTTGTTTATTTTGAATTAGTACTTTTGAAAAAAATTTGATGGGAACTAAAAGTAAATTATTTATATATTACAAGGACAAAAACAAAAAAGTAAATATATTATAAGGACTAAAACAAACTAATAGGGACCAAAATTAAAAAAAGAAATTTTACAAGGACCATTTTAAAAAAATAATTTTATAAGGACTAAAATAAAAAAAAGTATATTACAGGAACTAAGCACATATTTAAATCTAAACTAAATAAATAAATAATTTCAACCCTTTTTTTTTCTGTTTTCCGTTCTTCCTTTATTTGGCCTGCATTCTTGTTTTTGTTAATATCTGTTTCTTTCCCTTTAATTTGCGTTGTTCTTTTTATATCCATGCATAGACTTGTACTGTTAATTAGTCTCGTACATTATCCTTTTGCTAATCTATTCTTAGTTAATAATAATCCAAACAAAATTAATAAAAAATAGACAAACGTTGTTGAAAAAGAGAATAAAAACGGTTAATAATAAGATTATATTCATACGCACACTTGTATTCATATGGATTCAAAAGTCATCGGCTGATGTATATGAGTTTGAGTACCCCTTGTACTCTATATTAATCTACCCCTTTTGCTTATCAAAGAAAAAAAAAATCATACGCGCATTTTTATCTTTTGTTTTATTATTCGTCTCATCTTATTGTCTTCCTTTGATTTGTAGAAAAATTAATTCCGAAAAAAGGATATTTTGGAAAGATTTCAAATTAAAAATAAAAAATGTATTAAAAAATATATTAATTAAAAATAAAGGTTTGGTAATAATCATCTGGAATATATTTCCTATTTGGTATTACAAAAATCTCAACAAGTGTAATGGTAACCATTTTGGATATACTTCCTGTTTGATTATAATAAAAATCTTTTAAGTAAAAATCTTACAAAAAATAAAACAAACATTTAAATAAAATTTTAATTTAATAATAAAGGTTTAGTAATAACAATTTTGGATACATTTTCTGTTTGGGTACTACAAAAGCCTTAAAAGGTGTATCGATAATCTTTGGATGCACTTTTTGTTTGGTTATCGCAGAAGCCTTTTAAAAAATAAAAATTACAAAATTACAAAAAAAGATAAATCAACACACAAACATTTTTCTACCAAAAGAACTATGTGAGTCTGATTCTCTATTACACTGGGATATACATAAGGGCAGAGATACTCCTGTCGATTTCAAAAACAATAAAATTTAATCATTCCTGATAGTCCTCCTTTTTCTAAAAAAAAATATAATAAAATGAAAATAAATAAAAAATTGTTTTCTAAAAATATTTCTATTTTCTTTTAAGGGGTAAAATAAATAATTTTAAAGTTATATTAATTTTTCATATTTAGTTAGAGAAAACCGTCTTTATGACGAATGTTATAGGGTGCTAACACATTCCCCATGCGTAATCAACTCCCGAATTCAAATTTGGTTTTAAAGACCATTTTCTTTTTTTAAAGAGTTTTTCTAATGTTTTTTTCCTAATAAACTTTGGTGACGACTCTTCTGTTTAAAATTATTTTTGTCGTCCCCCATGTTGTGACAATTGGTCTCATTCTTTTTGTGTATTTTGTTCCCTGAGTCACTTCTAATTCATGGAAAAGGACAATTCAACTATTGTACATTTCCAGGGTCAAACATTGGTATTTGTAACACATAAATGCTTTCCCTTTGTACAAACTGTGATCCCAGCCCATAAAAAACATACCAACTTAGAATTGCTAGCTTGATTGCTTATCAACACATAATTCCAAATAGAGGTAATCATTCTCATGTCAAGTCCTTGATCCATCCCTCTACCACAATCATCTTATTTATTTGTTTTTCTATTCATAATAATCATCTTCTTTTATTTTTACCACTTTTGAGGTTCCAAAATAGGGCTTGTAGATGGCTTGAGATAACTACCATGGCACAGGCAATATCATAATGTTTAAATAGTTGACAAGACACCATTGGATTTTGTTTTGCTAATGCCACTGCAAACAAATAACAATCAAGGATGAAGGATGATGAAGATCTCTACAATTGAAACAAGATTTTGTACAAGAATATATTAGTTTTTGACCACTAATAGTGTAATCAAATACAAAAAAAATAAATTTAATATCATAATTTCTTGAATGAACTATCATATGTATACAAAACAAAATAAATAATTTACATTATTTATTATTTAAAATAGTGTAATCAAATAGGAATTTATTTTAAGAGATAATTTTTAAACAAAAAGTAAAAAATAATTAATCTGGGAAATTATTTTTGCTTTTAGCAACGTCAAGTCATTAACAATTTTAAATATTGTCATGGATATAAAAACCAACTACACCTTAAAGTAGACTATGGCCTCTTGAAGATCAACACCCTTTCAATAAAAAAAAGAAAGGCAAAAAGGATGGTATGTATAATTTCATTCACATCATAATCAATTCAATTTTATCTTCATATTTAAAATAATATACTAAATTTAAAAAAATGGGGATATTGTAGGCCACTAAATAGTAAACATTCCAAATCAATGTACTGGATTAAATTACATTTCTTACAATGTATAATTAGTACATAACTACATATTATTTGACAAATATATATGCATGTCATTAATCGTGTTAGATCTTGAAAAAATATATAGGGGTGCAAACCTATAATTAGGTACGGAACGTCGCTCATGATTCCATCTTTTGACTTGGGTTTTGTTCATAAAATCTTTAACTAATTATAGACTTCGAAGATAATCATTGGTAACGTCTCTAAAATCTATCTACAACCACAATAACTTACTATAGAATACTAATATGAAGATTATGAATGGACGAGCTTAAATTTTGTGTTTCCACCAAAAGTAAGAAAAATATTTGATTTTGTTGTGCATGACTCATTTTCTATGGGCAGGCAAATGCTGGAGTGGAGTGGAGTGACAATATCTGGCTTTTGGACTTAGGTTGCCTGCCTGTTGGGTTATGAAACAAGTGGGTGGTAAGTTACAGGAGTGTTATTATAAATCTGTGCTATTTTTCTTTATATATCTGATGTAACCCTATTTTCTAATCAATAATAAAAATAGTCGCTCTGCTCTTGAGGCATAGGTACACTTGCTGAATCTTGTTAAACTGTGTTGTCTGAGTGTGTGTTTTTATTCTACTTAATTTTAGAATTCGGTTGCTATTGCTAATAATTGGTATCAGATGGTGCTTAACCCAAGTGTGAAATTTGAAGTAGGGAAGTTTGATGGAATTGGGAATTTTGGATTATGACAGAGGAGGGTTAGGGATTTGTTGGCACAACAAGGCTTTCTAAAGGCGCTACGTGAGAGTAAACTTGACGGCATGGATCAATTGGATTGGGAGAAGTTGTAGGAGAGGGCTGCGGGAACCATACGACTCTGTTTGGTAGACGAGGTGCTATATCACATTATGGACTTAATGTCTCTGGCAGTAGTACGGAAGAAATTTAAGAGTTAGTATATGTCCAAGTCCCTAATGAACAAGCTGTATATAAAGCAAAGGCTACACAAGTTGAAGATGTAGGAGGGTTTTAATTTGCAACATCACGTCAATGTCTTCAATCAAATTATCAATGACTTATTGCAGCTTGATGTGAAGATCGATGACGAGGATAAGGCTATCATTCTATTGTGCTCTTTGCCTAATTCTTACAAGCATCTATGTACGGGAAAGATAGTATCAATTTGAAAGAGATCACTCCTACACTTATGTCTCACTATTAGCGAAAACAAAATGCAGGGGAGTGTTCTTAAGACGAAGGTCTGTATGTGAAGGGGAGTCAAGAATGTGTGAGGACACAAGCCAATATCGGTTTTGTGAGGAAGAAATCAAAAGGCAAAGGTGGTAAAATAGTGCAGTGCTTTAGGTGCAAACAGAAGGGGCATTACAAGGACTGTCCAAACAAGAAGTAGTCTAATGAAGGCTCATCTCGCTCTACTAATGTGCCAAAGACTGATGGTTCTGACTACTACAGTGATGGAGATGTTCTCTCTATTTCATGTAATCAACTTACATATGCTTGTATACTTAATTCTTGATGCTCTTATCATATGACGCCAAATAAGGAGTGGTTCACCACATACAAAGCAAGCAATTTTGGCAATGTCTATTAGGGTGACAACAAAGCTTGTGTGCTATTGTTGGCATAGGACAAGTGCAGTTTGCTATGGATGATGGTGGTGTGAAAACGTTATGTGATGTAAGATACATTCTTGACTTGAAGAATATGATCTAGCTTGGCATTTTGCAGCCAATGATTTTAACTACAAAACTGATGGAAATCAAGATACCCTTAGAGTGTGTAAGGGTGTTTTGATTGTGATGAAAGGATAGTAGATTGTAAGCAATAATCACAAACTATTGGGAAGTATGATTGTAGGTGAAGTTGCCTTTATTGAGTCTGAGGATGATGCCACAAAACTATGGCACATGTGTCTAGGCCATCTCAGTGAGTATGGGATGGCAAAACTCCATAAGAGAGGTCTCTTAAAGGGAGTTCAGAGATGCAAGCTAGATTTGTGTAAGTATTGGGTGCTTGGGAAATAGTGTAGACTTCGTTTCAAGGCTGCAAAGCACACGACCAAGGGGATTCTAGACTATGTGCATACAGATGTTTGAGGGCCTACTAGAGATTCGTCCTTAGGTGGTTTCCACTACTTTGTCATATTTACTGATGATTTTTCTCCTAAGTTCTGGGTGTATTTCTTGAAAAGGAAATATGAAGTCTTTAAGAAGTTCAAACTCTGGAAGGTTGAGGTGGAGAACTAGACGAGCAAGAAAATCAAGTGCTTGAGGTCTGTTAATGGCATGGAGTTTACAGATTCCAAGTTTCATAAATTATGTGAAGAATAGGGCATTCAAAGACATTTTTCAATGCGTAAAACACCATAGCAAAATGGCGTTGTAAAGAGGATGAATCGTTCTCTCACTAAAAGAGCCATATATCTGCGACTGAATGCTAGACTTTTGAAGGGCTTCTGGGCAGAGACAATGAATATGGCGTGCTATCTCCTCAATCGATCACCATTGGCTTCATTGGATGGTAAATTTGCAGAGGAGGTCTGGATAGGTAACCTTGTTGATTTTAATCGAGTGAGAATTTTTAGGTGTCCTACTTTTGTGCATATATCCAGTGATGAACAATCTATACTTGATCCAAAGTCAAAAAAATATGTCTTCGTAGGTTATGCCAAAGGCATGAAGGGGTTCAAGTTTTGGGATCTAGTTTCAAAGAACATACATAGATATGCCAGTGCTCTTTACAGATGGAGCCGCCCTGGCTCCAAAGTGGTTCAGGTGGGCATTGAGTAGCTGCCAGTGATCCTTGAGAGGGAAAAGAATTACAGTCTAGGACCTGAACCTGCACTTGAACCTAACCTCAACAGTTTAGGCAAACAATAGCAGTATACTCTTGTGAGAGATAGAGAACACCACATTGTTAAGCCACCCATTTGGTATGGGTTTAAAGATTTGGCTTCTTTTGCACTTCTCACCAATTTAGGAGATCCATCTACCTTTCAAGAGGCTATACATAGTCAAGAGAAAGACAGATGGATGGGTGCCATGATGGAGGAGATAAAGTCTTTGCGTAATGTAACGACCCAATGTCGCTACTGAACTACAACGGAAAAAAAAATTTATGAGACCTATCCGTCTCTCCCAACAAGAAAATTTACGTCTATACAAACATATCATACACGAGGTCAACCACCTTTGTTGGGTCCCACTGTGATATAATATATATACAAACCACAAATCTATAAATCACTTGCCAAAATACAACCACATCATATACATCTGTACAGGGGAGGGGATACAAAACGCACTCCCTAAAGCTAGTCAGGCTATACATCGTATGAAAAGGAAACCCAAGAAAACTATACAAAAAGAGGAAAACTAAAAAGACATCTCGTCCATTGCCTCCTCGATCAGGGCTCAGTCCTCAACTATAAGTAGCCAGATCTGTTGAAGCCTAGCTGTCTGCTCCCACGCCAAAGGACGTGATCATCACATTCACACCAACACACAATGATAGGAACAACAACCACAACAAAACAACAAGGCATGGGTAAGCTTAGTAAACAAATAATATACATATATCGAAGCGATCACCAACAATTCATGTAATCCTTAACATGCCAGTACGGAATTCAAATCATAACAGTATGTGTTTCAGAATATCACTATACATTACACAATGATTTCACCACTACTATGTCAATGCATAATGACATGACTCTCGAGAGATTTTTCATGTTGAGCGATCACCTAGGTCTCACCCCCTAACATGGCTACCTCTCACCATCTAGGGACTGCCAAACTCTGATCTATGGATAGGATTATGTGGTGTGTCGGGATAAATGTATATGGGTGGTGACTCACCACGACTCAAGGTTTGCACTACCTTGGCCCCTTGTGAAATTGCCCATCCATTCATCCCCGAAGGCCCATCTTTAATACCCCACGACTTATCTAGGCACTAGGTTAGAGGCCTATCTGAGCTGTAGCTCTTGTCAACCTAGTCAACTTACATGCCTATTCGCACCACGGCATGAGACCTACCAATCATAACCTCAACCGACTACATATGCATGAAATATGTAACACCTAGTTTTCCTAATGCATGATTAAGTGTTTTAATAACTAAAAGTGGAACTTAGATATGTAATCTAGGAGATTAAAAGAAATAAATGAATTGATGCTCTGTATGGTTTGTTGTATGTGATGATTTGGTGTTGGATGTTTGAAATGCCGGTTTGAATTTAAGGAACTTGAGATATGTGCTTGAGCCAATGTGGATGTGTTGAGAGTGTGATTTTAGGCTTTTGAGGAAAAAGAATTGAGTTAAACCAGTTTTGAGATAAGAACAGTGGTTTGGCGAGATTTGAGCCTTAGTTGGCCAAAAGTTCGTGTGAGAGCTCTAGAGGGTTCAGCTATATAAAAGGGGGAGGTAGTTTTTTTTTTCTCTCATTTCCTTATTTTCACTCTCTCTCTTCACTTTCTATCTCTTCTCTTCATCTTTCACAATCTCTCTAAATCTCTTTAGTCTTCAAGGGCTTAGCAAGATATCAAATCTAGATTCCTTATTCTTGTGAAAAAAAAAGGTGGATTTTGGAAGGTTTTGGCTCAAAACACCAAACTCTCAAGAAACCCAAATTCAAATTCGGAGGCTTTTAGAGGTAAGAGAAGCTTACTATTGCTTGGTTCCGTGTTTGTGATCATGGATGTGTTGATTTCTTGCCTTGAAATAGATTGATTTTGGTGGAAACTTTGAGTATGAAAGTTTTGAAACAAAATGGGTTTTGAAAGAAATTTTGAGATTTGAGGTTGTTTGATGACTAAAATTGTCGTATAATTGGTTAGAAATGCATTGAAAGTGTTTAGAATTGATTTGGAATGGTTGGATAGCAGTTAAAACTCAAGGAATTGAAGAATCAAATTCCATATACCCTGTTCGCGTCGCACCACGCCGGGCGACGGCCCCCTCCCGCCGAGTGAGGTTCTTCCCGAGCCTAGAAAATGGCTTCTGGAAGAACGCCGCCGGGCGCCATTCTTGTGCCGCCGGGCGGGATGCTGAACAAAAAAATGAAATTGTTCTCTCGGGCAGTATGCCGCGGGGCGACGTTCTTGTGCCACCGGGCGGGATGCTGGACAAAAATGAAATTGTTTTCTTTTGTTTTATTTTAGTTGAGTAAGACTTAGATCCAATAAAGAATGTGAAATGTAGTTGCTTGCTTTGGATTACATGTTTAGATGTCATCCTTTGAAGCATTGGAAAAATGTTTAGCCTTAAAAGAAAAACATACTTGTCATGGGTGCCCAGATTTATAAGTTTCGTTATTGTTGGTGTGTGTTGTTATTACCATTCCAAACTTGGCTATTTTGCATACTTTATTATTGTCATGAATTGGTTGATAATTGTTGGAAAGGTAGTAGTTGATGCAGGGTTATCTAAATAGAAACCTCTACTAGTTGTAAAATGTGATGATAATGAGATATCTTACTTGTTGACCATACAAGAGGCTAGATTGGGCCTGCATGGAGTTGGTAGTGACTGTTGGACCATAGGTGGTGCTGAGTAGGCCACGTAGTATTATGTTGGTACATATCTATGTATGGATATTGATGAATGATTGTGTTTGAGTTATTGTGGTGAGTCATGCATTTGCATGCATATGTTGTTGGCTGAGGTTGTATGGACCTTATGCCATATGCGGGCAGGCATGGAAGTTGGGGGTGACAGAGCTGCGGCTCAGTCGGGCCTCCAGTCTAGTGCCTGGATAAGAAGTAGGGTCTGAAAGATGGGCATAGGGGATAAATGGATGGGTAAATCCCACAGGGGGCCAAGGCAGTGCAGGCCTTGTGTCACAGTATACCACCACCCACATTCACTTATCCTGACAACCATAAGCTTATCCATTGATCAGAGTTTTGGCAATCCCTAACTGGTGCTTGGAAGGCCATGGTAGGGGATAAAACTTGGCTGATCACCCAAAATATAGTAAATCTCTCGAGAGTCGTGTCATTCATGCATTGATATGTTGATATTGAAAGTATGGTATGTATGTAGTGATTTTGTGGAAACTCATTCTTCTGTGATTTTAATTTCATGATTGTTGTAAGTGAAAGGTTTTATGAAATAAATCTTGTCTATTATATGTTTATTTATTATGTAAGCTTACCCTTGCCTTGTTGTTTTGTTTTGTGTTGTCATGGTTGCTGTTGTTGCTGGTGTGGTTATGTGTGTTGCTATGACTGTGATGATCACGTCATTTTGACGTGGGAGTAGAGGGAGAGGCTTTAGCAGATCCGGCTTCCCACAGCTGAGGGTGGAGGTTTCCAGTTAGAGTTTTAAGGTCCTTGTGGATGGATCTTTTGAAGAGATCCACATATTGTATAGCTGACCAGCTATAGGGAGTATTATTTTGTGTTTATATTTCTGCATTGGTGATGTATATAAACTGACCTGCATATTATTTTGTTTTATATAATGTATGTATATTCCATAGTATATATAGAGATGTAATGATATTTAATGCGATCGACTAAATATCTTAGAGGAGTATGAAGTTGTAGATAGTATTGTAGCGATATAGAGGGTCGTTACAAAATGCATGTACCACACTACAACATCAACTCAACAGCAACAAGTTAACATATTAATATACCAAGCAACAACGCCAAGTGGGCTCACTCAACACCACACATGGCTCGACAACTCAACTACCCCATGTAGGCCCAATCTAGCCCTATGCATGGTCGATAGGTAAGGCCCTATCCAAACAGCCCATACCTTGTGAGAAGTCTCACACAACAACAAGTGGAGGTCTTATCCAAGTAACCTTCACCCCCTATGAGAAGTCTCACTACAACAACACAATACAACAAGTGGAGGTCCTATCCAAGTAACCTTCCACTCAACTCACACTTTCCAACTATTCTCACACCAAACTCACACTATGAATCCTTTCCCAAACATGTTTGATACAGTTGCCATTTTAAATTTTTAGTCAACAGCAAAATACCTCATTCGCTTAGCGATCTATACGCTAGCTCAGCAAGGACCTTCCTTATAGAGGGCATACTTTCCTTCACGAAGGTTCTTGCTCAATGACTATAAGTCTCGCTCAACAAACATCCACTCTAGAGAATACCCCTTTTCTATTTGTAGGGTTCTCGCTCAGCGATAACAGGGGTCGCTCAATGAATTTTGTTTTAGGGACTTTCTCCATTTTCCCTCACACACAATTTGCTCAGCGAGTATCCGACTCGCTCAGCGACTAGCCACTCTAGAGAGTAGCCCAGTTCCAAACATGTCTCTTGCTCAGTAGACATCTTTCTTGCCCAGTGAAAGACCTACAATAGAGAGCATCAGCTCTCTGGGGTCCCCAACATCGCTCAACAAGTCCAGTACTCGCTCAGCGAACCCCTCCAGACATTCTGGAATGCTGACTACTTACTCAGCGACCTACCTTCTAGAAAATTTCCAGATTTCATGATCAATTGCTCAGCGAATTTCCTCTTTTCCTCAACCACTATTACAATCTCAAGAACACTTGCTCAAAGACACAAAGGGTCGCTCAGCGAGCTCCAACCCGAGAGCCTCACTCCACTTCTAGGGGCATTTTCGCTCAGCAACTACCAGGCATAGAACCAGAGACTCTCATTGAAAAACCCAAAAATCCAAACTTTTCACTCACTCACACTCCAAATCAACCTCACAAAGGTCGAGCAACAACATACAACCTTCCACAACATCATACTCAACAGATCTTACAATCAACACGACAATTTATCAACAAATCATCACGAATTTCAAGAAGCCCATTTCCAAACAAAATTCCAACAAAGCTTATTTAAAATCCGATTTCAGCACAAACCAATGTCACATCAACTGTGTTCATACAACAAATTTTCAACAAATGTAAGCTTCCCTTACCTTTTAGAGCTTCCGGAAACTGAATTTGGGGAAGAGAGAAAGTGGAGAAAATGGACTCTTGAGCCAAACCTTTCCAGGAATCAATCCTCCTCAATGCAAAGGAATGGAATCAAGGCTTGGAATCTTGCTACACTCTTGGTGAATTTGAGAAAGATTAAGAAAAAAGGAAGAATGAGAGATAGACTAAAAATGGAAAAATGAGAGGGAATGGCCTCAGTGTCTCTTTTTTACTTCTCTAGGCCTCACAAAGGCTTTGGGCCCATTAAAGCCCATGGTCCATCTAACCACTCTTCGAGGCTCACAACTAGTCTAACACTGTTGTTTTCCCTCCATACCCAGATGAACAACAACAACACACCCATTTGGCTCAAACACATTTTCCTCAAGTTCCCTAAATTCAAATCAGAAATTCCAAGGCAAACAACACAAAACAACAATCAACAACAACAACTTATTTATTCGTTTTAATTACTGACATCACATTTCTAATTTCCACTTTTTGGTTATCAAAGCACTAAATCATACATTAAGGAAACACAGGCATTACACATAAGAACAAAACATGGGAGTTAGTTGAACTTCTTGCAGGAAAAAGGACTATTGGGTGTAAGTGGTGTACAAGAGGAAACTTGTAGTATTAGGAAAAAAAAAGGGAAAAAGTTCAAGGCTCATCTAGTAGCAAAGGGGTATTCACAACAAAGGGGATTGTGGTGAGATTTTCTCCCCGGTCATGAGACATACTTCTATCAGGGTAGTGTTAGCCTTGGTAGCTAATTGAGATATGCATTTGGAACAAATGGATGTGAAGACTACTTTCTTCACGGTGATCTAGAGAAGCAGATTTACATGGAGCAGCCAAAGGGGTTCACTAAAGGTGGACCAGGTCAGCTAGTTTGTAAATTGAAGTAGTCCCTCTATGGGTTAAAGTAGTCCCCAAAGCAATGGTACAAGCGCTTTGACTTTTTTATACTTCATATTGGCTATAGGCATTGTGAGTATGATTGTTGTGTGTATTTGAAGAGCCTTGATGATGGTTCTTTTATTTTTCTGCTACTTTATGTGGATGATATGTTGATTGCTACTAATCATTTGCCTGATGTGAATGAGTTGAAAATCATGCTGGGCAAGGAGTCTAACATGAAGGAGTTAGGTCTTGCCAAGAAAATTCTTAGGATGGAGATTCATAGGGACAGAAGCTCTAGGAGATCATGGCTCTCACAGTAGGGTTATGATAAGAAGGTGCTAGAGAAGTTTGGTACGAGTAAAGCTAAGTCAGTGAGTACTCCATTGGTCAACCACTTCAAACTTTTTGTGGAACAGTGCCCAAAGACAGATGCAAAAGTGGATTACATGTCAAAGGTTCCTTATGCCAATGCAGTTGGTTGCTTGATGTATGCTATGGTGTGCACTAGACTAGATTTGGCATATACTGTAAGTCAAGTTTGTAAGTTTATGTAAAAGCCAGGGAAGTGATATTGGGAAGTAGTGAAGTGGATCTTCAGGTACCTAAAGGGCACAATAGGGCATGGTATCATGTTTGGCACTCAATAGGGTGATCTTTTAGTTGTGGGATATGTGGATTTTGACTATGCTGGTGGTTTGGATGATAAGAGGTCTACAACAGGGTATGTTTTTACCTTTGCAGGTGGGCCAATTTATTAGAAATCAACTATTTAGTCAATTGTGGCAATGTCAACAGCTGGAGCAAAGTACATGACAATAGTAGAGGCTGGTAAAGAAGCCTTATGGCTTGCAGATCTAGTAAAGAAGCTGGGGATTAAGTAATATGGAGTTCAACTGCATTATGACAGTTAGAGTGCTATCTAACTGGCAAAGAATCAGGTGTACCATGCTAGAACTAAGCATATTGATGTGAAGTTCCACAAGATCAAGTAGTTGATGACATTTGGTTGATATTACTGAAGAAGGTTCATACTTCCAAGAATGCAGTTGATATTTTAACCAAGACAATTATCACTGACAAGTTTAAGCATTGCTTGGACTTTTTGAATTTTGCTTAGAGCTAGACATGAATGCAACCCCCAACCTAGGAGACATATGAGGGATACTTGTTGTTATCTTTCATGGGGTTGAATATTCGCCAAGGTGCAGATTGTTGTGCATGACTTATATTATATGGTGGGGAGATGCTAGAAGGCCTAGGCCACCTGCCTATTGGGTTATGAAATAAATGGTTTTGGGAGGTGTGAGGGGTAAACCCCCCGCAGTACGGTATAGGGACTGTTTTTGTAAATCTGTACTTTTTTTCTTTATATATTTGATATAACCATATTTTCTAATCAATAATAGAAACAATCGCTCTATTCCCGAGGACTTAGGAACACTTGCTGAACCTTGTTAAATTGTGTTGTCCGAGTGTGCGTTTTTATTTTGCTTGATTTTAAAATCCAGATGCTATTGCTAACAGACTTACGAAAGGAAATTAAGTTTTGTGAAAGACTCATTGAAGTTTACATAGCCTTCATCATATTTGTAAGGATAAAATGTCTAAAATTGGGTTTAAGTATATTAAGGGTAAGCGCCAAAATCTTTTATCTCACCATTGTATTTATCTTGATTGGGTATCAATTCTAAGCTGCACTAAATGGAGATTGAATAAGGATATTATAATTGATGCTTTATAACTTTTCTGAATTTTTTTAAAGGAGTAATAGGGATATTGTGAGTGGGTATATTAGGAGCTTAGCTCTTAATATCTTTTTAATTATTAAATACACATAGATCTAACTCTAGCATAGTTAGTTATCTATATTCGGTGTTGATGTATGCAAATGCAAGCCAATTAATTTATTTGTTCTTTGTTATATTTCTCATATTTTGACATGGATGTCCAAAGAATAATTATATTTCATTAAAGTAAAAAATATTAAGAGGGAAAAAGTACAAAAACTCTTTAAAAAAAATTTCATAAATGTACCAAAATGGTTAGTAATTTAAAATTATTCATGAGATCTAAAACAATTTCTTTTACACTTAATTGCATTTTCTATTCTTTTCGTTTACATTGCATACAACTTTGGTCTTCTAATTTTTGTATCAAATCAATTAAGGCTCTCTATTTTTACAATTAAGTAAATTTAACCGTATTCAAAATCCCCAAATTATTATTTATAAAAAAAATATTATTTTTACAACAAATTTTACAACTAAAAAGAGGAAGAGAGAGAAATATGAGATATAATAAATTATGTGATGGGGAGAGATAGACACACACAACAAAAAATTGTTGTGCAAATTATTATGATAGGTTTGGAAAATAAATGAGAATTTAAGGGCTTTAGGTAAAAGAAAATTAATAATAGGACCAAATTTGCTTAATTTTAAAAATTGATAGACTAAACTAGTTCAAAAAAACCTTAAAGACCAAACTTACATGTTCAAATTAAAGAACTAAAAGTATAATTAAACCTTTTACTAAAATTCCAAGTAATTAATACAAACATAATTTCCATGTATTATATTTAAATATATGAACATAATATTTTTCAATGATATATAAAGTTTTCAATCGTTTTATTTATATACCTTCGCATTGCATGGGTCACAATCTAGTCTTTATTCATCTTATGTCCAATCTTTATCCAATGTTCCACTATCATCATCATCATCATTATCATTATCATCATCATCATTATCATCATCATTATTATTATTAGAAATAGACTAGGTCTAACTCACTCGCAAAAGCTAACTCAAGGTAGAAGGATTTCCCAAGTTCTTATAACACTACTACAAAAAAGGCTTTTTGGAGCAGGATTTTAACTCGGTTGTTAATAAACCAAATTAAAACCAAGACGCGGTGGCAGTTTTGCAATTTTAATGAACATTTTTAAATCGGTTCACATATAACTGAGCTAAAAAGTTAATTTTAAAAAAATTCCATTCCCTTTTTAAATTGGTTTTTCATTATCCAATCTAAAATGGCAGCGCATAATTTTTTTTTGACTTTTAAAACCGGTTCGTGATTGAACTGATTCAAAAAGTACTTTTTAAATCGGTTCTATTATAACCGATTTAAAAAGTTCACTGCTACAGAAAACACTTTTTAAAGCATGAATTTAACTCGGTTCAAAATGAACTGGTTTAGATTAAGAATGCGGTGGCATTTTTGAAATTTGATCAAATTTTTTTAACTCGATTCAGGTTCAACTGGTTTAAAAACAATATTTTGAATTTAAAATAGACAATACAGGTCACTTTTTAAATCGGTTCCAATTGAACCGATTTAAAAAGTGGCTTCTTATACATTTTACACATATGCGCGCCTTCATTTCTGCTTGTCCAAATATCTTTTACTTGAAATCCTCCTTCCTCACCCATATCCCTTGACCATTTTCAAAGCACCTTCATTATTTTCTACCCCATTTTTGAAGCACCGCCACTGGTTTCTACCCCATTCAAAGCTCTTTGTGCAAAGAACCTCCACTATTCGATGCTCATCCTTCCTCATCGATATCCCTTACCTTGTTTGTTGCTCTCAAACTCTCTCCAAGCTTGTAACTCACGCAAGAAGGCTATCATTGCTGTTGTTGCAGCTCACGCACTTGTGGAAGTGAAAGCTAACTTTATGTACTTTGTGAGCAGCTCGAAATACACTCGTGGGTTAGTGATTTTTGATTTGGTTCATTATTGGTTGTTCGAAGCTCATCCTTCCTCATCCACATCCCTTGGGTTTCTGTAGCTCTCAAACTCTCTCCAAGCTTGTAACTCGCACAAAAAGGTTGTCATTGCCGTTGTTGGAGCTCATGCACTTGTGGAAGGGGAAGCTAACTTTGTGTACTCTGTGAGCAGCTCGAAGCACACTCGTAGGTTAGTGATTTTGGATTTGGTTCATTATGGTTTGTTTTGGATTGTATCTATTGTTATTTTTTTTTTTTTTGACATAACAATGTGATTCTACCCTTGGAACAAGTATATGGACATGGTTATTAATTTTCATGTTAATTTAAAATTACACTTTTTAAATTGGTTGTGTTTTAAATTGGTTCCCCACTAAACCAAGTTAAAAGTATTTTTTAAATTAGTTCAAGTTACGATTTAAAATAATAATACTTTCTATATCGCTTGTATTTAAATCCATTGTAAAATTGATTTAAAAAACCTTTTTTAACCAATTTAAAAAGTGTTTTCTCTAGTAGTATAAAATATATTTATGCTATATTCCTAGCTAGTGTGAAACATCTTAACATACCTTTTCATGCCTAGATTAGACATTTGGTGCATAAAGTTTACTGGACATATGTAGGTGGCCTAACATTAAGACTAGATAGGCTTTGATATCATATTTAAGCAGTGTGTGTTAAATTGTCCTACGTACATTAGCTAAGAATATGGCATGAAAAGAGTTTATAAGGACTTGGACAATCTTCTTTCCATAAGCTAGCTTTTGGGAGTAAGTTGGACTTGATCTATATATAATATACAATATCAAAGTCTATCTACTCTTAATGTTGGTTCACTCATATATGTCAAATCTTACAAACTTCACGCATTATATGTACAATTCTTCTAGGCGTAAGAGAAATGTGTTAAGATGTCCCACATTGACTGGGAATATGACCTAAATATAGTTTATAAGGATCTACTAGGAATTTGGCCTAATACAATTTATTAGGAATTGGACAATCTTCTTATCCTAAGCAAGCTTTTGGAAATGAGTTATGCTTGATACATTTCTAATACTCCTCACAGTCACATCAAACTTGACAGCAACCAACAACAAAAACATAACCAAAATATAGTCTTATAAGACTCTAAGACAATGTCAAACAACTTCATGACACAGTTTTATTTTGATAACAACAAATAAATTAATGTGATAAAAATGTTTTTGTTTTTTCTAAATATGTAAAAGTTTAATTTTAGTCTCTTTAAGTATGTAAAAGTTCGATTTTAATTCCTCTCGAACATATGATGTGAAACTATTAGGCTAAGTCATGGTCCATGTAACACCACTATCATATGCGACAATGGATGACATGTTATTTTCATTTGCTCGAGTTAACAGTGTTAGTCAAAGGGATCATATATATAATACATTTCCAAATTTGGGGAACCAGAAAAGGACGTTTTAAATTTAATGGACTATAATTAAACTTAAAAATATTTCAAGAGACTAAAAATACTTTAAACCATAAGTCACTTTATAAAATCTATAAAGTATTAAATATTTTTTCCAACTCTATCCTTAATTTTTAATTACATTATGTTTAATTACTCAATAATTTCTCATAAGTTTTTTCACTTTTCCAACAATAGTAGATGTATCAATAGTTCTAGTACATTGAAATTGATGATACTTCCTCTATTCTTTTTTATAAGTTACATTATAGAAGTTTTGTTATTCCTTTATATATATAAGTCATTGTATAAAATCTGTGAAGCATTAAGTATTTTTTCTAAGTCTTCCCTAAATCTCTAATGACATCATGTTTAATTAGTTATTATAGGGTTAGATATGTTTTTAGTTCTATAAAATTTTAGATTTTTTTGTTTTAGTCTACAATTTTTTGTCCATTTTTAGTCTTTCATTTATTTTTCATCATCAATACCAGTCCCTAGCAGGAATTAAAAATGGGCAAAAAAAATTATAGAGACTAAAATAAAAAATAGGCTAATTTGCACTTTTGGTCTTCCTATAATTCTCAATCTGTGATTTTGGTTTGCGATTTAGTCTTGCAATTTTTAAAAATCAGCGATTTTTGTGCCTCTATTTTTAATTTCATGATTTTAGTCCTCTAATTTTTAAAAATTCACAATTTTGGTCAATCTAGCAATTTTGGTCCATCTAAAATTGTGGATTTATGCTATTTTTAAAACTTTAGTCTAACATTGGAGGACCAAAATTGCGAATTTTTAAAATTAGAGGACTAAAATTGTGAAATTAAAAATAGGAGCACCACCAAAATCGCAAATTTTTTAAAAATTAGAGGACTACAATTGTGGAATTAAAAACAAGAAAACCAAAATCACGGATTAAGAATTATAGGGAGATCAAAAGTGCAATTTAGCCTAAATAATATAAAATCTTATATAGATCAAAAACATGTTTAACACATTACTCTACACTTCCGTATAAGTTTTTCCACTTTTTTAATAATAATAGTGAATGTATGAATAGTTAATAGAAATTTGAAATTAATGGGATATTATAAAGAAAATTAAGGTAGAGTGAGAAATTAATAGAATTGATAGATTTTTAAATAATGGTAATATTTTGAAAAAAATTAAGATTCTTTTATAATTTAAGAAAATTAATTTTAACGAAATTTCTTAATCTATGTGAATTTGTTAAAAGACTTACAATATGGAAATGCCACTGGACTATTTAAGAAGAATAAAAAAATAAAAAATATGATACTTAATACAAGAAAAGTCTCAACTAAGAAAGTGAGTAGCTCTTAAAAATCCTCTCATTTAAGAATTAATGAGTGCTCAAACTTAATTTTATTTTCAAATACTATTTATATTTATTTTATCTCAACCTTTTTTGTAATCTCAATTTAAAATTAAATTAAATTTTAGATTTAAATCTTGATATGTCATATCAAACTTAAGAGATTTATTTTTTAAAATAAATTTAGATTTTTGATTATTATAATCCTAGTCCTTCCTAAATGAAATTTAATATGAAAAATTAAATTTTAACACAACGTATCAAATTAATGGACGTAGAGGTGATATAATTTGATTCAAAAAATTTATGTTCATCGTTTGTTGTCAATGTTAAAATTGATATTCATAATTTATCCCTATCTGATAAATAAATATTTATTATTAATAACAAAGACATTTTTATTATATTGTATGTAAAGACACAAGGAAAACACAAGAAGGAGGTTGAATTTCGTTTTCAAAAACTTTTCTCAAATCTTTAAAAAATGTTGAAAACAGACAAACAATACTGTTCACAAATCTACACTATAAGACGAAAAAGCTGTATCATCCTGTGGATGATGAACAAATTTATCGAAACTTATAGTTCAAAAACAATAATGTTTTCTCACAAGTTCAACTCCCTTACAACATTAGTGTAGTAAAATAGATAAGGGAAGAGAGAAAAACACAAGTTTTTATCCTGGTTCGTCTTACAATTTGAAACTATATCCAATCCTTGGTAACTATCAAGATTTCCACTAGCAATATAAAATTACAGAATTATAGGAACCTTGTTCTCAACTATTTACAAGTATTAATTCTTTTAACCTTGTCTCTTTAAGTAATCTCTCAAGTATTTTTTCACTTGTATCTCTAAGCACTAAAATCAAGTATGTAAAACATAAAAATAATACAAGAAGGGGAGTTGAATTGTGTTATAGCAAATTTTTGTAAAAACCTTTTTAAAGACGTATCGTTTAAAGGATTAACCAAAAGATTTTTTAAAATGATATTTAAGGAAAGACGAAAGCAGAAAGATAATCAGAGAAACACGGAGAGATTATAATGTTTCGTCTCAACCTAGAGACTACGTCCAGTTCTTTGCAACAACCAAGTCACACTAACTTAATCAAGTTACAAGTATTCTTTTAACCAAGCCTCTTCAGGCTCAACCAAAGTAGTCTTTAACTTGCCTCTCTAAGCAAAAAACCTAAGTGTTCTTTGAATCAAAGCTTCTTTATGCTTCTACCGATTTCTTAGAGAAAAAGGTTGAATGTGAGTTATCTCACTTAATTTAACGTCCTATCAAACAAATATACAATGAAGTTCAAAGAAAGCTTTTACAAGTAGCGTATATGAAAATTACAAGATGAGAGCTTTTCAACAGTTAAAGATTTATCAATTGACCAGTGTTTGAAACTGAGGTCTCTTCTTCTATTTATAGGTTTCTCCAAAAAAGTGTCTGTTGTGAGTGCTTCAAGTAGACATCCTTCGTCTATTGAGAAAGAGTAGTTGAAGCATTAAATGCAACATTTAAAGCCTTTCAACAACTTGTCACTTTGATAAGATAAAGTAGTCTGCTTATCTTTGCCATTCTCATACTCAATCTTGTAGCAGTGGACATATCTGCTTTTCTGTACTGACATCCGCACACACATTCTTTCTTTTATGCGTAAATTGGACTTTCCTCAAGATTAGGTACGTAGACTTTATTTATTTTGAGATTGTTTACGCTTTTACATATTGTAATGTATAGATCATTAGAACTTCATCTGAAAGGAGTTAGTTATTGAATCTTTTAAAGAAAGATAAATATTATACATGATCAGGTGATTAGATGATAGCGAACATGCAATATACGAGTAACCAGACGATTGTTGTAATGACCTAACTGTCACCATTGAACAACACTACCACCACTAGTTACATTTACGTAATCATCGCAAGATAATAAACACGAAATATATATATATATATATATATATATATATATATATATATATCATCATCATCATCATCATCATCATCATCATCATCATAAATGAGGTCAACCACCTCATCCCTCAACATAGAGCACGAAATAATAATATACAAGTATCAATTCTTGACTATACAAAGTTTTTTCCAAAAGAATACAGCCATACCATATACATCTGTATGGGGAAGAGATACAAAACACACTACTTACAGCTGGTCAGGCTATACATCATATACAAAAGAGATTAAAAAGGACTGTCCAAAAAGAACCCAAAAGTCATCCCATCAGTCACCTCCTCTACCAAAGCTACAACTTCAACTTTGAGCGGCTAGACCTGCGAAAGCCTCGCCATTTGCTCCCACGCCAAATGACATGATCATCACAGTCACACCAACATACAACAGCAGCAGATAAATCACAACAAAAACACAAAGTAAGGGTAAGCTTACTAACACAACGATATGATGTATAATTACTAAAACCAACAACGATTCTCAACATTCACACTCACATATATAACATGCATTCATATGGCCAACATTTTAAACTGTGAACCTTATATTACAACAAATTCACCACAACTATGTCAATGCATGATGACATGACTCTCTAGAGATTTACAACATCTCGGGCGATTAGCCAGGTCTTACCCCCTACCATGGCCTATCCAAGCACCATTCAAGATTACCAAACTCTGATCTAAGGACAAGTTTAGTGGTTTGTCGGGATAAGTGTATGTGGGTGGTGGCTCACCACGATTCAAAGCCTACTTCGCCTTGGCCCCCTGCGGAATTGTCCATCTATTCATCCTTGAAGGCCTATGATCAGCTGCCCCACGTCTAATCCAGCACTAGGTTGGAGGCCCATCTGAGCTACAGCTCCGACCAATCATCTAACTTATGTGCCTGCCTGCACCACAGCATGAGGTCCATCGTCAGCTACCTTAGCTGCCAACTCATGCATGTATCACCACACAACATATACTCAACTACAACTATTCAACTTACGGACATATACATATATCAATACAACCCACGGCATGAGGTCCATCATCAGCTACCTCACGCGGCCCAACAACATCCACCAACACCATGTAGGCCCAATTCGACCCCAAACATAGTCTACGAGTAAGGCCTTTTCCAAGCAGTGCTTACCTTGTGAGAAGTCTCACATAACAAAGGTGGAGGTCCTATCTAAGCAACCAGCACCCTTTTGTGAAATGCCTCACCATAACTACATCACACAACTAGTGGAGGCCCTATCTAAGCAACATTCTACTCTACTCACATTTTTCCACAATTCTCACCTTAGACTCATGAGGAGTCCTTATCAACCATATTTTACACCACTAAACCTTCCAAATTTAATCAACAACAGGACACTTCATTCACTTAGTGACCCATATGCTCACTTAGCGAAGACCTCCCTTACGGAGGACCAACTTTCCTTTACAAAGGTTCTCGCTTAGCGACCATAAGTTTCGTTTAATGAATCAGGGTCACTCACTCAGCAATAACTGGAGTTGCTTAGCAGATTTGTTCCAGGGTGTAACACCCCAAATTTCAAGTACTAGAAATAAACCACGAGGTAACTCTTAATAGGACCCTTCCCTTGTGTTATTAGACAAAAAAATGCCTTAAAAGTTATTCTTATTATATTTCTTATTATTACTATTTCTATTCTTATTAATATTATATTTATTATTGTTGTTGTATAAGTTGTTGTTGTTGTTGTTATTGTTATTATTATTATTACTATTATTGTGTTGTGTTGATGTTATTATATTTATTATTATTGTTGTTGTTGTTGTTGTTATTAATGCCTTAGTATTATAAATTAGTAGGAATATTATCATAGAATTCAAAAGAGCATCTAGGGCCCAATAGGGGGACTAAAGCCCACTAAGCTACATACTCACCTACATGTTATAAGAAGGGAATAGAGAAGGAAGGTTAGGTTTAGCCGTCACAAAATAGAAGAAGAAAAAAGTTAGAGAGAATGAGGAAAAGAAGGGAAGAAGAAGAGGAAGAGAAGGAGGAAGAATAGAAACCGGAGAATCCAAAACCATAGAACTCAACTTTGCATGTCCACAAAGGGGAGTGCTCTCCCCCATATTCTTCCTTGTCTTTTATGTTGTTATTTTTCATCTATTTACCTTTTTCCCCTCCTTATGCGTAAGATTAGGGATTTGATGGGTTTTGAAGGAATTGTGAGGAAGTAAGGAATTCATAGATTAGATAGTCTTTTGGCGACTTTTCTTCAAAAATTGGATTTTGCCTTGGCGTTGGGCGCGCAGACCCGCCGGGGACCGGGTTGGGTCTTGACGCGGACCTGCTGGGCGGGGTGCGATACCCACTAGGCGGGTTAGGTTTCGACGCGAACTCGCCGGGCGAGTTCGCTGGACCGCTGGGCAGATACGACTTTTGCTATTATGTTCCTTGTGTTTGTGAACTCCTTTTGGCAGTGTTTAACTCATTGTTATTTGTTTTTTTATGTCTTGTTGAGTTTATATTGTATGGTTGTTATTTACCTTAAAAATATGAGTGTGATATGAAATTGTGCCTATGATTCATGATAAAAGTCTATGAAAGTTGTAAGCATTATATGTGACCATGCATCATAACATTTGAGTTATGTGATGAGGAAAGTATGTAGGAATCTGGCTGGTGGAGGCCATGATGGGTTGTTTAACCTTAGTCTTGGGGGTTATCCGGTTGGGAAAACTCCAATGGTCCATGCTAATCCTATGGAGCCGGGGCGTACTGGCAAAACTGGGTAACCCTGACTAGTCATCGGAGGATATCATGCTAGTTGAGGGTGCGAAAGCCGAAGGCATCGGTACCGATGACACTTCTTATGGCCTGCATTTACTCCTAATTTACTTTCCGAAAAGTTTAGGTTGGTACCACACGTGCATGAGTAGTGGTTTAGGAACATAGCACGCATATATATCTTGTTATAGTGTGATATGTTAGAGTGTGCTATGTTTTAATTATGTGAATTCTATGTGACCCTATTTATGTGAATTCTATGTAAGAATGCAATTGTGCCTTGTGATGAAATGTTAAAGTTGTGGACATGTGATCATATCTTGCACGAGTGTCGTTCTTGTTTGATAAAACAAAACGAGGTATATGTCTAGTTACTAGACAAAGAATGTGAAACAATTATATGCTTGTAATTGGAATTGTGTTTGCTACCTTAAGGATAAGTGAGAGGCTAGACCTTAGGATAATGTTATGAGGGTTCTAGTTGGATAATAATAGTTGTGAATAAGATAGAGAAAGGGTGAATTCCCTCATGGCGTAATAGAAAGGTATAAGACAAGTAAGAGAGAATGAAATAAGAGGATTTTAGGATGTCTGTAACCTTAGACTTGACCTTAGGGGACAACTTTGAATATTAAAAGGAAGAAGAGTAAATTCTAAAGAGAGTTTTGGGTAAGAAAGTATAAATAATGAGGATGAGTTCTTAGGTTAAGAATGAGATAGTAAACCAATATAATAGTTGTGAGAATGAGAGAGCAATTAACAGAGAGTATTGACTGTTGAAAGGTGTAGACTCGACCATAGGTATGGATAATTATGAGAGACCCAATGAGGCTAAAGCCATGAGAGATAAGTAATGAAAGTTGTTCGAGTAGAAGAGTTTAACCTAGCGGTAGAACCCTTAGAGCACTCACTGAGACATTATGTCTCACTCCTTTAAGTTTTCCCTTTTTCAGGATACAGGTGAAGACATGTGCAGATGAAGCTTGGACTCACGTGCGTGAAGTAGTAGCCTAGTTTACATTATTATTATTTTTGTATTCTTTATATTTTATATGACACCTTTGGGTGATATATGAGTTGTATTAGGCATGTATTTTAATTACTGTATGGTTCGTATATAATATCTAATTACATTTATGAGTAATATTTGCATGTTGTGTCTACCTTTCAAGTTTGTTTTTCTTTTCATTCTTAGAAATATAGGCCTAGTTACGGTAATGCCCCTTAGGGTGTTACACAGGGACTCCCTCCAAATCTCTACTGATGACAATTCGCTCAGTGAGTTGCATACTCACTTAATGACTAGCCATTACGGAGAGCAGTCAGAAATTGCACTTTCCCTTCACTCAGCAAACACAGTGTTCGCCTAGCAACCTACTTACAATAGAGAGTAACAACTCTCCAGGGTCCTAATTCGCTTACCGAGTTTAGTACTTGCTCAGCGGATTGCTTCCAAGCATTCTAAACACTCACCACTCGCTCAGCGAACATCATATTCGCTTAGCCAACCATTTTTTGGAAAATTTCTAAAATTCTCATGATCATTCGCTCAACGAATCGACCATCGTTCAGCAAATCTCCTCTTTCCTTCAGTCACTCCCCACAATTCAAGAATCCTCGCTTAGCGACACAAACGGTCACTTAGTGATCCTTAACCCGAGAGCCTCACTCTACTCCTAAGAGCTTTCTCACTCAGCGAGAGTCACAGTCACTTGACGACTATTAAATGACAGTAGCAGAAACTCTCTTCAAAAATCCCAAAAATTCCAACTTTCCCCTCACTCATACCCTAAATTAACTCCACGGAGGTTGATTATGACCATACAACATCCCACAACCACATACTCAACACATTCAACATTTTAACATGAATCAACAACAAATCATTAAGATTTCAAAGGAAACCCATTTCCACACAACATCTCACATAATTCATTCAATATCAATTTTCAATGCAAACCACACCTACATTTGCATACAACTAAGTTCATACAACCACTATTTAACACTTGTAAGCTTTTCTTACCTCTTGGAACTTTGGAAATCTGAATTTGGGGAAGGAGAGAAAATGAAAATGTGAACTCTTGAGCCAAATCTCCAGGGAAACCAATGCTCCTCACCGAAAGGGAATGAAATAGGCTACGAATCTTGTTTCTCACTTGGTGGATTTGAGAGAATTTGAGAGAATCAGTGATGAGAGAATATGAGAAGAATGAGAGAATAAGGGAATGAGATGGTGAAATGGGAAAATGACCTCCCCTCCCCCTCTTATGTGTCTGAGAACTCCCTAGGGTGCTTACACTGGCTTTAAGCCCACTAAGGCCCATAGTTCATCTAAACATTTCCCCAACATTCACAACTAGTCCAACTCAACTATTTCCCTCAATAACTCAAATAATCACCAACAACATATCACTTTGGCTCAAGTACATTTTCTCAGATTCCTTAAATTCAAATAGGAACTACAAGACAACAACACAAAACCATAATCAGCCCACAACAACGATCAACAAGAATTACTCATTTTATTTGTTTTGAACACCAAAATCACATATTAATTTCTACTCTTTAATTATTAAAACACTAAATCATATATTAGGAAAAACACTTGTTACAATTGCTTGAAAAAGACTATTTGTAACTACTTATTATTATCAAAATATTTAAGGGTTATAAATTCGTTCTTTGTCTTAACAATCTCCCTTTTTTGATGATGACAAACATTTTTATATATTAAAAGCAATTTTGCAACATAAGTTTTAATTAGGAAACATTTTTCATACAAAGAAAAACTTAAATCAAGTGGATGTAGTATCAAAAAGAAATATAGCTAAGTTTAGTAAAAGAAATATAACTGAGTAACTACTGAATTCTTTGAAAACTGATCATAAGTAAATATTCATTGTATTGTAAATATCAAAACGAGTTAAAAAGAATATACTCCCCCTACAATTGATATTCTATTCTCCCCTTTTTTGTTCTTCGTCTTTTCTCCCCTTTTTGGCATCATCAATCAGAAGAGTCAGAGTATGAAGGTGTGGATGATGAGCTAAGGTCGTCCTTAAAGCGTTTCACCAACTTGGTAAGTAGAGCTTCCACTTGTTTATGCTTTTTGCTTTCCTTCACCAGAGCAGCTTCAAGATGTTGTACAGTATGCTTTAATTCTTTGACTGCTTGTCTAACTTCTGAAGGTTCTAGAGCAGGAGCTGGTGGCTTCATCCTCAGTGGGTTCCTCTACAAAACACAAATTAAATATATAACACCCTAAGGGGTATTACCGTAACTAGGTCTAGATTTCTAAGAATGAAAATAAAAACTTAAAAGTGTAGAAACAACCTGCAAATACTACTCATAAATATAATTAGATATTATATATGAATAATACAATAAAAAAAAACACATACGTGCCTAATATAACTCATCTATCACCCGAAGGTGTCGTACAAAATATAAAGAATACAAAAACTCAACTTAAACTAGGCTATGTCTTCTTGCACGTGACTCTAAGCTTTGTCCACACATGCCTTCACCTGTATCCTGAAAAGGGGAGAAACTTAAAAGAGTGAGACATAATGTCTCAGTGAGTGCTCTAAGGGTTCTACGGCTAGGTTAGACTCTTCTACTTTGACGACCTCAATCACTTCTCCTTCATGGCTTTAGCCTTACTAGGTCTCTCATAATTCTTCATACCTATGGTCGAGTCTACGCCTTTCAACAGTCAATACTCCCTGTTAACTACTTTCTCATTCTCACAACTATTATATTGGTTTACTATCCCATTCTTAACCTAAGAACTCGTCCTCATTACTTATATTTTCTTATCCAAAATCTTCTTTAGAATTTAAACCCTTCATGTTTAGATTTTACTTTTCTTCCTTTTGATATTTAAGGTTGTTCTCTATGGGTCAAGTCTAAGGTCACAGACATTCTAAAATACTTTTGACACTTCTTTAACATTTACCTTAATACCCTCATTTTATTCTTTCGTACTTGTCTTATACCTTTTTATTACACCGTGAAGGAATTCACCTTTCATCTATCTTATTCACAACCATTATTATTTAACTAGAACCCTTATAACACTATCCTAGGGCCTAGCCTCTCACTTATCCTTAAGGTAGCAAACACAATTCTAATTACAAGCATACATTTATTTCACATCTTTTTGCCTAGTAACTAGACATACGTATCGTTTTGTTTCATCAAACAAGCATATTTTCATATGTGTACCCATTACATTATTCGCTTATGAACAAGGACACATAGACTTCATACAATTACGTAGCACAGTTCAACATATCACACTGCAGCAAAAGGCATATGCATACTAAGTTCCTAAATCTTTACTCATGCACATGTGGTACCAACCTAAACTTGTCGAAAAGTAGATTAGGAGTAAATACACAATCATAAGAAGTGTCATTGGTACCGATGCCTTCGGCTCTCGCACCCTCAACTAGTATGATATCCCCCGGCGACTAGTCAGGGTTACCCAGTTTTGCCAATACGCCTCGGCTCTATGGTATCAACATGGACTATTGGAGTTTTCCCAACTGGATAACCCCCAAGGCTAGAGTTAGACAACCCATCATGGCCTCCACCAGCTAGATTCCTACATACTTTCCTCATCATATAACTTAAATGTTATGATGCATAGTCACATGTAATACTTACAACTTTTCATAGACTTTTATCATGAAACATTGGCACAATTTCATATCACACTCAGTTTTTTTAAGGTAAATAACAATCATACATTATAAACTCAACAAAGCGTAAAAGAAACAAATAACAATGAGTTAAAAACTGCAAAACAGAGTTCATAAGCACAAAGAATAGAATAGCAAAGGTCATATTCGCCTGGCAAGACGGAAGCCCCGCCCGGAGGTCCAGCAAAGCCGCCTAGCGGGTCTTCCCTAGAACCCAACCCGCCTAGTGGGTATTGCACCCCGCCCAGCAGGTCCGCATCAGGACCCAACCCGCCCAGCGAGTCTGCGCGCCTAGCGCAAACTCGGAATCCAGTTTTTGAAGAAAAGTTGCCAAAAGACTATCTAATCTATAAACTCCTTACTCCCTCACAATCCCTTCAAATCCCTAATCTTAGGCATAAGGGGGGGGGGGGGGGAGGTAAATAGATGAACAAGAACAACATAAAGGACAAAGAAGAATACGGGGGAGAGCAGTCACCTTTACCAGCACGCAAAGCTGAGTTCTAAGGTTTGGGTTCTTCGGTTTCTCTTCCTTCTCTTTCTCTTCCTCTTTTTCTTCCCTTTTCTCCTTGTTCTCTCTAACTTCTTTCTTGTTCTATTGGGCTTTAGTCTCCTATTAGGCCTTAGATGCTCTTTTGGGTTTTATGATAACATTCCTACTAATTTCTAATACTAAGGTGTCGATAGCAATAACACTAATAATAATAATAATAACAACAACAACAATAAATATAATATTAATAATAATAAGAACAGTAATAATAAGAAATATAACAACAATAACTCTTAAGACATCTTTTGTCTAATAACACATGGGAAGGGTCCTACTGAAAACTACCTCGTGGTTCATTTCTAGTAGTTAAAATTTGGGGTGTTACAAAATACATACGGGACAAGGGGACCACAAAACCAAAAGTGGCCAAAAGGTAGGAAAATGTCAGAAGTGTTTCCATCTATGGAAAAGAAGATGTAGGTTTTAGGGCAGTTTATTGTGAGCTGATTATCGAGGTTGGATATACAAGATGATGGTGATGGAGAGACTTGCACCCAGTGACCAGTTAGGCAGACAGCAGCTTCGTGGCTCAGAATGTTCTTCTCTTCTGTAATCAGACCCGAAAAGTGGTTAAGAGCTTCAACATGTTCTTGCAACCCCTTTCGGTCTGAACTCCATAGAGTTTCTTTTCCTTTCAGAGTAGCCAGCTACACAGGTGAAAGTGCTTTCTTTCTGATCATCAAGTGTCATCTAGGGTTGCGTCTGAATTTGGGCTCTTTGCCTTTCCCCATAGACAAATTTTGACACTCGATCATTTTTTGGCAACAGATGTGGAAGGTAGTCCATGGCTTCAGCAAATGTGACATTCGTCTTACTATGAGTCTAGGCGAGCCTAGCTCAAGGTCAGGACACCTTCTTTCGCAAATAGCATGCTGTATGGAAATCTACATCTTCTCCCTCAAAAAATTGTACATTACCCTTTCCAACTCCCAATCATTATCACCAATCTGTCATTCTTCAAAGTCTGGACTATCTTCTAGACGAATGGCGAGAAGGTAAGCCTTGATCTTCCCATGACAAAACGGATAAATAATCTTGGGCTTGTAGTTGTAGGTTCTGCACATGATTAGATACTCAGAGTAGTTGCAGTTGAGCATAAATGGGGAGGTGTGGTAGAGAATTCATCATTATCTCCATACTTCATATCTAAGGGGAAATCTGGTTCTGGTTAAGGTAGGGTAGACGAAGATGGGTGCGTCTAACAGCGTGCTGTACCCTTCCTCCCAAACATATAGAGTGATATGGGGCTTGTAAGAAAGTGCAGGGGTAGCTTATTCTACAACAGGGAACTTTTTAGCATACCCATGGCGCACCAACATTGACCATTCTTCAAAAATAAAAGTGGTCCACATCCTTGGGTTATTTACTTCGCCCAGTTCATAATTGATGAGAGCTTGAAGAATCTCTAGGTCAAAGGGCTTTGGAGGATGGTACTCCTTGGTCTTGCCAACACTACAAGTCTCATGTTGTTCGAAGGGTGTGGCATGCCTACAAAGGCGTTTAGACGAAAGAGTCTCTGATTTGTAAAGATCAGGTGAAGCTTCGTCTATCATTGGTTAGACTCCTCCAGACAAAGGGCCTTCAGCTTCTGGCAAATTGAAGGTAACAGCTCTTGCAAGCTTATCATTGCTTGGTCTAACCATCAGGCCTCTTGAGGTAGCGATGATGTCTTCTTGATTAAATAGCTCTTGCTCACCATGCTCCTTAGGGGCTATTTGCAGCGAGTGCTCAACGACAGATAGTAACACTGCCTCCTCAATCTACTCTTGCTTTTGCCTATCAAGCTTTTCCTCTTCTTCCTTCTTTTTCTTCTCAGCCTTCTTCGATTCGGCTTTGGCTATCTTGAGTTGCTTTTCCTCTTGTGCTCGTGTTTTGGGTTTAGGAATCTTCTTGGACTTTGAAGACTTTTTGGAAGGTTTCGTTGGTTTGGCAGATGTAGATGTTTCAGTGGCAATAGGTGGTGGAGGTGGCTGTTCTGATAGAGGTTGTGGGATGGTAGTTTGAGTGGTTGTAAGTAAGGTATTGATAAAAAGGTCATCATCTGAGTCAGGTTGGGGGATTGGTTTGGATCTTAGACGAATAGTTAGGGGCTTTTATTTTTTAAGAGGGGAAGATGGTTGGTCATGTGTTTGTGGTTGTGGGTTTTTTTGAGATAATCTTTTGATGGGAAATTTAGGTTTGTGGGGTTTGGTCTGTTTAGGTTGTGGTTGAGATGGTTGGGGTTTTGTCTATGGTGGTGGGGGTTGTGCAGAAGCAACACCAATAGAAGGATTAGCAGACGGTCCACCCGAAAGTAGTTCCAACCACTTCTTCAATAGGTTCTTCCTAGATTAGAGCCAACTTAGGGCATTTGGCTACATATCTTGGAAATAGATGGGCTATCCTCATCTTCCTTATCTTGGACACATCGATCTCAGAACCTTGTTTCTTCTTTTCCCAGCCAGATTCATTGATGCCAGCCAATTTAATTATCTCAGTGAATAGCATGGTGTAGGGAATGGGATACCTCTGTTTGCCTTTGGAGCTCTCCTTCGACTTGGTGAGGTGCGACCTCCAATTGTCCAAGATAAGAGCAAGCAAGTTAACCTTCTGACCTATCAACATCTTGTATATGCAGAATCTGTCCTTGGAGGATACATTATCCTTCAAGCCTTTTCGTGGAAAGATAATGTGCATAAGGACGTTGTGGATTAGTCTGCATTCCCGCTTCATGTTTGAAGAGTATAGAAACCTCTTTAGAACATCCTTGTTGTCAGTTTGGGGTCTGAGACTCCCAAACAATGCCAGGTTGGCTGTTTTTGGGGTGATGGCTCTGTCCCAGTCTTTTGTAAACAAGTCGCCTTCCTCCTTGGAACCAGACGCTGCTACAATGGTGTCAATTGAGATGATGATGGTCTGGTTATTTACAGTTCTAGTGATGGTTCCATCCACCTTAAATGTAGATGCTTAGAAGTAGGCATATGGACCGTGATACTAGGGGGTTCGCTTCTGAACAAATGATTCCCATCCAACATTCTTGATAAACATATGCAGGGAAAACCCTTCTTCTTCCAGTTTCTTTAGGTCAACCCATTTCTCAGCCATGAAGCCACTTTCTGGGAATCTATCCATAGGGACAAGCTGTTTTTGAGTGGCCATGAATGCATGTTTTGAAGATTAAGGTTTTGAGAGTGAAAGCAAGAAAGAGTTTGAGTGCAGAGAGTAAGAAAGGGTTTCAGAGAGTGTAAAGAGAAAGAAAGAGCAATTATTTTGAATATATGTGAAGTTTGAAAGTATTGAAGGAACGTGCATTTATGATGACTTGATGTGGTAGAGAAGAACGACGCACGTTTCTTGGGATGTTATCGATGAGTAATCATGAGGGGAAAGTCAAATGAATAAATAAAAACTTTCCATATTCAAAGAAACACGTGTTAGTAAGATGAAGTATAATAATAAAGTGTAAGCCAATGAAGCATAAAACGAAAATCAAGACAATTAATAAGACGAT
>CM014730.1:14956289-15086289 GCA_004329165.1 Spatholobus suberectus | reverse complement strand
AAAAAATAAAACCCACATTCTAGCAAGTAAAATCAGTTCACATAGTTAAGAAGTGCATTCATTTTAAAGCATCACATCCATTGAAAGCTGTCAGCAACGAAATTGAAAATCTCTTCTACTTACTTTCAACAAGAGGTGGTACAATCATGTTTACAATTCTGCGTCAAAGGGGAATTTGTGAATCGAACATCCTCCCTTCTAGTTAATGCCGGTTTACTCGAATTCCGACCCATTTTACCAATACTGAAAGGCCTAAACATGATGATTCATTAAATAAAATCTTCACATAATTCCACTCATTTTCTGAACGTAGACTTCTACAGTCCAAACCCATTCCACCAAATAAATCAACTTTATCCTCGAACACAAGCATATAATCAGTATCTAAAGTGGAGTTAATGTGAAAATCATGAACTCTAACATTATTCATTTTAACAATGATATTGAAACCTATTTTGAAAGGGTGCTTGATATTATCCGAAAGTCCTACAACAACACACAGAGTCATAGAGGGGAATCCCTTACGAAACCAGAAACATACACCGTTTACTCCACTATGATCAAACCATTCATCTAGGAACCTTTCCCTTTGTCCTGGTAGAACATAGTAGCTAAATGGAGCAGGATTAGCTGCCTGTCAAACATGTCATTAAAAGCACGATAAGCTAGGAATAGAACATTGCTAATAACTGATACCAATATAAAAGAGTAGTAAATTATCATTTTAGTCTTTGAAATTGTAAGTGTGTAACTTGAGTCCTTGAATTTATGAAATCCTCACGTTAATCCCTGACTAGATTTCAATAAGTTAAATATGTTTTTGGTCCTTGAAAATATCATGAATTTTGATTTTAGTCTCTATAAAATTTTATTCAGTTTTAGTCTCTACATTTACTAAAAGTGATGTCATTTTAGTTCTTCACTTAGAGACTAAAAACGTGTTTTTGTTAAAGTATACATATTGAAAATTAATAAAATTTTTATAAAGATTAAAACCAAAAATTGTAAAATTTTAAGGACCAAAAATATAATTAACCCAGACATATTTAATTTACTTTGGTCTTTTTTGATGTTCAAGGACAGTGGAAAAGGACTAAAACGAATTAGTAAAGTCAAGGACTAATGTGACTGAGGCATACAATCATAAGCACTATAATGGAAGTTTACACTATAAAAGAAACCAACCTTGTCAACTAACGTGCCTAAAATTGAATAATCAGCTTTCAATGATGAGCAGTTATATGCCATGAAATAATTTAATCTTGGTGGAATCCCTTTAATTTCATGGAGCTGCTTGCTAAAAGACAAATCTAGTATATTCAAGAAGTGACATTCTTCAATGCATGCAGGATGGATTGTTAAACTTGAGCAGTTGTAAATGTAGTTCTCTCAAGCAGGGAAGGAAATTTGGAACCATTTGAACTATATTAGAGAGCTCAATATTTTCAAGCATTTTGCATTTGCTCAGGTGTAACCTTTGAAGGCCTTTGAGATTTTGCATTGAAAGAGGCAGATTTTCTATGGCAGTTCCTTCCAAGTCAACGTGTTTTAGGTTCTGCATTGGTTCTAGTATTTCTAGAAAAATAACAAGACTACTGCAATTCCGAAGGCAAAGATATTCAAGAGATGTCAACTTTATGCCACGAGGAACAATTTTGAGTGTGCCACACCCTTTAGCACTAAACCTTAGTAGATTACCAAGAAATCCAATAGAATCCTGAATCTCAACCAAGTTCTCGCAATTATCAACTTGCAATTCAGTCAGATTCAGAGAACCAGACACATCGGGTATCTGTCTTATGTGCTTGCAACCTGTGAAGATCAACTGCCTCAAAACCTTTGAATTCTGCAAAACAATGTCAAAATTAGTAGCTTCAATAGTTAACTGTAATACATGTTAATCCAAATACTAATAAGTATGCGTGCCTCTAGTTGTTTGTCCCATTGAAAACAACTATATGACAAGTTTAGTATGACAAGATTCTTCAAATGAAAATTAGATGATAAAGAAGCTGTAGGAGAAGCTGCAGGATATCCCCACCATTCCAACACTTTCAAACTGTTTGGTAGATATTTAGGACTTCTACAAAAGCAAGCATCCTTTTGTATAAGCATCCTGAGGTTTTTCATCTTGCCAAACACCTTTTGATTCCATTGAACTTCTTCATCTATGGGCACATCCAACAGCAAGGCTTCAAGTTTGTCATTTTCCTTTGAATCCAAAAGCATAAGGGAACCATAACACGTAAAAAGTTAGGTCAGGAATTTCATATAAGAATATAGGGTAATCTACACAGTATATATAAATCATTGATTTAGTTCTTATAATAAGGGCCAACATCCACTATATTCAATAAATGATGTATCGAAAGAAATGGAAAGCAACAAGTACATGACTCTTACATACCTTGTTTTTCTCCAAAATGCTAATAACATCCTTATAAAACCACAACCTGTTACGTTTTTCTAGCCAATATGATTGCTGTCTAACTATTTCTTTTCCCATACGTTGAATCAAGTCATGCATTGTCACAATAATTTCATCATCATTTTTAGAATCAGAACACCTAATGTTAATGAGAGATTTCTTTTCTAGCACTCTAATACCATATTTTGGGTGAAAATCACAAGCATCTAACATATCTGTGATGTATCTCACAGTGCATCCTTTGAAGAAGCAAGCTATGTCAAGAAAAATTTGCTTCTCATTTTCCTCCAAGCCATTATAGCTAACTTTAAGAATTTCCTGAATATCTCTAATTGGAATTCTTTCATATGCTTCTAGTGCTGATTTCCATTCATTCAATGTTTTACCAAACAAGTTTAAGCCTATTATTTCCAAAGCTAATGGGAGGCCACTGGCATAGTATATTGCATGCTTTTTGTAGAAAGAAAGAGAGAGATAGGGAGAAAGAGCAACATATGAATAAACTGTAATTTAGGTTAACTACAATGAGTGTAGCTCCCACCATATTTATATTACTAGGTTAAGTATGCACATGGGCCAAGCCCGTATAAATACTAAAACCCTTTTATTCTAAACGACTCTGAACATAAACAACTCTTAACACTCTCCCTCAAGCTGGAGCATAGATGTTAATCATGCCCAACTTATTACAAATAAAATCACTACGCACCCCATTCAAAGCTTTTATGAACACATATGCTAGTTGATCGCCTGTCTTGACATAAGAGGTAGATACAAGATTCTGTTGGACCTTCTGTCGAATGAAATGACAATCTACCTCGATATGCTTCGTTCTTTCATGAAAACTAGATTTGATGTAATGTGTATGGCAGCTTAGTTGTCACACCACAGTTTCATGGGACAGGTATTAGCATACCCCACCTTCTCCAAAATCTGTCTCACCCATATCAACTCACAAGTTGTTTGAGCCATAGCTCTATATTCTGCCTCTGCACTGGATCTGGCCACCACATTTTGCTTCTTTCTTTTCCAAGAAATCAAATTACCTCCTAGAAATACGCAGTAACCTGTGGTGGATTTATGGTCCATAGGAGAACCAGCCTAATCCACATCCAAGAAAGCCTCCACCTGCATATGCCCATGATCTTGGTACACAATCCCCTTTCCTGGAGCTTTCTTCAAGAACTTAACAATGCGAATAAGTGCTTCCCAATGAGTGTCAGTTGGAGAAGACATGAATTGGCTCACAACACTTACTAGAAATGCAATATCAGGCTTGGTGACAGTGAGGTAGTTCAGCTTCCCCACTAGTCTTCTATATCTCTGTGGATCAGAAAATAGGACGCCATCTGCTGTCAGCTTGACTCCTGGCTCCATAGGGGTCTCACATGGTTTGGCTCCCATCAAACCTGTCTCATGCAACAAGTCTAGAACATACTTCCTTTGTGATAGGAAAATCCCCTTCTTCGAGTACATAACTTCAATTCCTAGGAAATACTTCAAGGCTCCCAAGTCTTTAGTCTGGAACTGTGTTTGTAGAAAACTCTTCAAGTCGTTAATGCCTCTGCTATCACTTCCTGTAATCACAATATCATCAACATATACCACAAGTAAAATGCTGCCAAGGTTAGTATTCTTATAAAATACTGTATGATCACTCTGACTCTGCTTCAGGCAAATGCAACAACCACCTCATTGAATCTCCTAAACCAAGATCTAGGCGATTGCTTTAAGCCATATAACAACTTCTTTAAGCGACACACCTTTCCATACTCCCCCTGAGCAACAAACCCACGTGGTTGCTCCATATACACCTCCTCTTGTAAGTCACCATGCAAGAAAGCATTCTTCATATCCAATTGGAATAAAGGCTAATGATGTGTAGCAGCAAAAAAGATAAGAATGCGAACAGAGGAAAGCTTAGCAACAGGGGAAAAAGTATCAGTATAATTAACTCCATAAGTTTGAACATACCCCTTGGCAATGAGACGAGCCTTTAAGCGAGCCACAGAACCATCAGGATTCATCTTCACAGTATAAACCACTTGCAGCCAATAGCCTGCTTCCCTGTAGGGAGGGAAGTCAAATCCCAAGTGCCATTTTGGTCAAGAACCATCATTTCCTCCTCTATTGCTTGTCTCCAACCACCATGACCAAGGGCATCTGAAAGAGATTTAGGGACAGAAATAGAATCTAGGTTAGCAACAAAGGACTTAGAGGCGGATGACAAATGAATAAAAGACATATATGAAGAAATAGGATAAGTACGTTTACAAGTGCGTTTACCTATATGTAATGCAATGGGGAGATCAAGGTCTAAAGGGGGATCTGCAGATGCCGGAGGATGTACTGGTAGAGGTTGAGTATCCTCTGGTGGAGCTTCAGGTGACACCTATTTGGGACGACGAGAATATGTCTACTCAAAAAATTGGAAACCTATATTAAGAGGAGCTAGAGAAGCAAAATGGATAATTGTGTAATTTAAGAAGGAATCATCTAACTCATACACAGGCACGAGAGACTCAGACTCAACAAAGAAAGGATGATCTTCAACAAAAGACACCTCCACAAAAATGAGGTACCAAACAAGGTCTGTAGAGAAGCAACGATACCCTTTCTAAGTCCTAGAATAACCCAAGAACACACATTTCAATGACTTAGGATCCAACTTGGTGACCTAGGGACGAACATCATACACAAAACATGTACAACTAAATATTTTAGGGGGTAAGGGAAACAAAGATTGAGAAGAAAAGAGTACAGAATGAGGAATTGCACCATTCAATACAGAAGATGGCATGCAATTAATTAAATATGCAACAATAAGAACCGCATCTACCCAAAAACACTTGGGAACCTTCATCTTAAACAATAGGGCTTGGGCAACCTCCATCAGGTGACGATTCTTAGGCTCAGCCACCCCATTTTGCTGTCGAGTGACAACACAAAAAGATTAGTGCAACATGCCATTTTCAATCATGAAGGTATTAAAAGGTGCAGAAAAGTACTCTTTAGCATTATCACAACGAAGAACATGCACAGAACAACCAAACTAAGTACGAATTTTAGCACAAAAATGACAAAATATAGTGAATAGTTCAAATCTAGATTTCAACAAATAAAGCCACATGGCACGAGAATAATCATCAACAAAAGTAGCAAAATACTTATAACCAAGCTTTGAATTCACTAGACAAGGGCCCCATACATTAGAATGAACAATATCAAAGGGAGCTTGAGCTCTTTTATTCACACGAGGTAAATAAACACTACGATGATGTTTAGCAAATTGACACAACTCACAAAATAAACTTGACACAGACTCTAACTGAGGACATAATTTCCTAAGAAATCCTAAAGACGGATGACCTAGATAATAATGAAGCTGAAATGGAGAGACTGTAGAAGCTGCGAACGCGTGTGGAACTCCTTCATCCAAAAAGTACAGCCCATTAGATACTCTGCCTCTACCAATAGTCTTCCAGGTTTGTAGATCCTAAAATACACAAGAGTTAGGAAAGAAGGTTACATAACAGTTTAATGAATTTGTGAGCTGACTAATGGAGAGAATATTGCATGGGAATTGAGGTAAGTACAAAGCAGAAGATAGTGGTAAGGTATAGGGGTAGTACATCCACTCCCCTTAACATGAACACTAGACCCATTAGCAATAGTAACAGAGGACTGGATACAGGAAGGACTAAAAGAAGAAAATATACTTGAATCCCCTACCATATGATCTGTGGCGCTAGAATCAATGACCCAACGTCGGGAAGTAAAGGAGAGACACGCAGTAGGATTACTTGTTTAGACAAAAGTGGTTGAAGGAGAAGGTGTAGATGACTATTGAGAAATCTAGAACTGGGTGTATTTGTGAAACTCGTCATCAGTCATAACCACCTATACACCCTTCCCCTGACTGAGTGGTTGTGTCAAGTTGGGACACTACATGAGCCTAGGACTGCGAGTACTGCTAATTCTGTGAGGAATGAGGACACTGGTTTTGATAGTGACCAATTTCCCCATAAACAAAACACTGCACCTGCCCACCACGGCCACCGCCTCAACCACGGCCACCACCACCTCCTTGACTCCTACCATGAGAACCACCACGATCTCCTGACTGGACTGCCAAAGTAGAGCGATCAAGGGAATCACCTTCCAGAGTGGAACCTGAGCCCTCAAAAGATGACTACATAACCCAAGAGAACACATCAGTAAGATTATCCACTTGTCAACTGGATAAGATCTAAGATCGAATCACCTCAAACTCTGAATCAAGACTAGAGAGCCAACTCAGGGCTATAAGTTTCTATAAGTTTCTTCTGTTGGGTCACCATCTCCTCTACAGATTGCCAAGCTAAGAGAGAAGTCAGTTCTTCAGTATACTTTTTGAACTTTAAGAAGTAGTGCAGCAACTTCCGCTTATCTTGTTTGGGGCGAAAAATCTCTTACAGGAAAGCATAAATTCGATTCAAATTATTAGAGTTCCCATAAATGAATTTCAAAAAATCCCACAATTCTTTCACTGTTTTGCAATGGGTAATAATGGACTGAGTCCGTCTATCAACAGAATTAATGAGTAAGGCTAGAATTCACTTATCCTCTGTATGCTACACCGCTGCCTTCGACTCATCCGAACATATTCCTGTCAAATGATCTTCCTTCCTTATCCCACCGAGACTAACCTCAACCAAATACTTCCATTCCATATAGTTCTCACCGTCCCATTAAGTTTGATATAGATAAGTTTGAAGGAAGTGGTAACAATCTCCATAATAGGCCCCTTGGAATTGCCTTTGCTGTTAGATATCCTCACACAATAGCAAAATACGCTGTATTGACCTAAACATGTACTGGGTCACACCATAACAACTCGAAACCCCCCCAAAACTCCACAAACAGCCACAGGACCAACTGGGCTTTGCTCAAGCCTCAAAAATGCCCTACTTTGTCCCCAAAAACATGAGCTACCTGCTGCAAACACGGGCATCTAGGGTCGCATGCAAAAACCCCAAAAGGACGGGATTTTTCTATTTCGCGATTTACACCATATTGTGGCCACTAATAAATCTACATTTTATGTACATTTATAAAGAAAATTTATATGATTTTTGTATTAGCTCATAGGAAATTTGTGAGAAAATAGACCATTAATGAATCATGTGATGTACGTTTTTAAGCTTTCTATTTAAAATTGCATGAATTGCCTTAATTTTTGTTAAATTTTGTGAAGGAAAGTTAAAAGTACAGAGAAAGAAAATACAATTCACAAGTATGAAGGAGTATTGTGCTAGTCAAAGAGAACTTAAAAGAAGCAAGGACCAAGGTGAAAATAGTAAAAGAGACTCACAAGCACAATTCGTACCCACCCGACGGCCTAGGGCTGCCCAACGGGCCTTGCTTTAATGGCACACCACCCGGTGGGTTAGCCAGATGGTTTCCAACCCCATCGGGCAGGTCCAAGGCTTTCTATTTTATGGGCCTAGTTTATTTTACAGTCCATTTAGCCTAAATTCACTATAAAAAGGAGAAAATATACATTTGAGAGCATTCTTTGACTCATCTAAGGACCAGAACGAGGAATAGCTTAAAGATTTATCTCTAGCTTTGGATCTTGAAGAATTGTGGTTTGATTCTCAAGATTCATGGCTTCCTTTCTATCTTTTTTTTATTTTCTTGTGTTTAGTTTCTCCATGAGTTTCTAAACCCCTTTGGGATTAGGTTAGGATGAACCGTGATTTGAATTCTTTGTAATTTGTTTTTTCTTCTGAACCTTTTGATTATTAATGCAATTCAGTTGTTAATTTTATGCTTAATGCTTTTTCTATGCATGACACCCATTAGAAATTAATTTGTAATTCAAACCTTGCAAGTGGGAAATTGGGGTTTGAACCGTTCCATTTTAACAACCATATAATTCTTGAACATAAGGATAGGAAGAAAGGTTGTATGTCTTCCCATTAATTTCTTGCTCTTTATGCTTGTCACTAAGTTTGCTCACCTAAGGGATTAGGGTGTGAAATTAGGAACAAAGGGCTTACTGCCTAAGGAATTAGGGTTGAACTAATTTACAGAAATTGAAGGTAAATTGCCAAATAGGAAATGGTTTAGAAGGGAAAGAAATTACATTGGAGGAATATCACCGGGGATTCCGAAACTTAACGATTTTATTTATTAATTTTCTAAACATTACTTAATTGCATTTTCATTTTCATTTTGCTCTTTAATTTCTAAATCACAAAAATTCCAAATCTTCCTTTAATTCATAAGCACAAGCAATTTTTGGTTGAGTTGAGATTAAAACCACAATTCCTGTGGAGACGATACTTTACTTTGACTTTATTACTTGTACGACCGGTACACTTACCGTGATCCTAACAAGTTTTTGGCGCCGTTGCTAGGGATTGTGTATTCTAATACCAATTCAACCGTGTAATTGCTTGTTATTTTTTTATTTATTTTATTATTTTAATTTTTATTTATTTTATTTGATTTATTTCTGCTCTTTTTATTTTTCTTATTTTTTTATTCTACACCTTTGCTTCTCATGGTTTCTGTTGTTTAGTATTTGTACAGACACAGTTAAGGTTCAGAAAGGCTGATCTTTGATGCAAAGATCAAGAAGACTACAAAAGGTCTCACAAAAGTAACTAAAGAAAGAAAACAACAGCAAAGGCTTTTAGCTCAAGAGTGTGAAGCTAGTGCCTCTCATACCTTTGAGGAGATTCTTAAGGTAGAAGCCGACGAAGTAATGGAAGAGAAGTAGCCACAAGACAAGCACAGCCAAAGCCTAGGCGCACGCTCGGTGATTTTGGCAACAACAAAGGTCTTCATGCACTCACTGTTGTTAATCCTCCTATCAATGCTAACTTTCAAGTTAATCCAACACTCTTGAGTTTGCTGCGATAGAACCAATTTGTTGGAGGAAGGATAGAGGATCCTAACACTCACGTCTCTAATTTCTTAAACATTTGTGAGACAATGAAATTTCAGGACGTCCCAGAGGAGGTCCCACAGACTCACATTATTCCCTCTAACCTTGAAGGATGATGTCAAGGAGTGGCTCCAGACTCAAGCACGAGAGTCCTTGCCTCTTGGGACGGGATGATCTCTTGATTCATTGATTGCTTTTTCCCTTGCTCTTTATATTTCCAGCGAAGAAATCATATAATCAGTTTTCAACAAAAGGAGGGCAAGGACTTATTTGATGCTTAGGAAAGCTATAAATCTCTTCTTAAAAAATGTCCTAATCATGGTTTTGATGATCTTGAGCAAGTGCACTACTTTCTTTTGGTCTGAGGGGCCAAGCTTGGATGACCCTTGATGATTCAGCTGGAGGCACCATGAACACAAAAACTACAGCAGAGGCCATATAAATCATTGAGTCAATGGCTTCTAATGAATACAGCATCCAATACGATAGAGGCCCGAGTTCAAGGAGAGGAGTACTAGAGCTAGATACAGAAAGTGCCCTGCTAGCACAACAGAAGCTCATGTGGTTCCCTCACCATGCAGTTAAAGCTCATGCAAACTGGATACTAAAGATCTCACACTGCTTCAATCTAAGCAGCTTAGAACTTACATTGTGTTTTCTATGGAGGCCCTCATGCTTATGGGGACTATGCCCTTAAAAGAAGTTCTCATAAAAGTGTGAATTATATTCAGAATTCTGGGAAACAGCAATACAACCCTTACTCTAACACATATAACCCAAGATGGAAAGAGCACCCTAATGTTTCATGGAAGAAAGATGAGGGTCAACCAAATAAAGGGCCCCGACAGCAGCAGCAAAATGAGAAAAGTCCTTCATTAGAGGAGATGATGAAACAATTTATATAGATTACTAATGCCTTTATAAAAAATTTGGAGACTCAAGTGAGGCAGCTGGCTAAGCAGATGGCAAAAAGTCTAGTGGTGGTTTTTCCAACAACACCACCACAATCCCAAGGAGCATTGTAATGCTATCGCTCTAAGGAGTGGTAGAACTATTGATTTTGTAGATGCAAGCTCTAAAGTTAGAGATACTAATATCTCTAATGAAAAAGTCTCAAAAGAGGAGGAAGAGACAAAGAAAGAAGCAGGGGACTCTGAAAACAAAAGACTGAAATTAGTAGATGAGAACTCTATCCTTAGAAAAAGTAAAAAGTAGCTTTTGGAAGATGGAGACAAGCCACAGGAGGTTCCTTCTTATGTTAAATTGCCATATCCTCCTAAGAAAAAGGACAAGGCTAAAGCCTTTGTCAGGTTCCTTGATATTTTTAACAGGCTTCAAATCAACATTCCTTTTGCAGAAGTTCTTGAGCAAATGCCCACCTATGCTCGTCTCATCAAGGATATCCTTACGAATAAAAGACGGTGGAAAGATAGAGAGGTGGTTGCTTTGACAGAATCATACAATGCTGTATTACAGAAGAAGCTACCTCCTAAGCTCAAAGATCTTGGGAGCTTTACTATTCCCTGCACTGTAGGGAATGTGGCTATTGATAAGGCCCTTTGTGATTTGGGGGTTAGTATCAATCTCATGCCACTATCTATGATGAAGAAGCTTGGTGGAGGTGACATTAAACTTGCAAATATGGCCATACAGTTAGCTGATAGATTCATCAAACATCCTTATGGCATCATGGAGGATGTTCTTGTTAAAGTGGGTAAATTTGTCTTCCCAATAGATTTTGTTGTTCTTGATATGGAGGAAGACTTTGAAGTGCCTCTGATCCTTGGGAGGTCGTTCTTGGCCATAGGGAAAGCTCTCATTGATGTTCAGAGGGGGGAATTAATCCTCTGACTAAATGAAGACTCCATCATCTTTAACATCTTTGAAGCTATGAAGCACCTTAATGACATAGAAGGGTGCTTTATGATAGAGGTAGTGGACGAGATGACTTAGGACACCTGTAACACCCTAAGGGGCATTACCGTAACTAGGTCTAGATTTCAAAAAAACAAACTGAAAAAAGTAGAAACAACATACAAATACTACTCATAAATATAATTAAGTATTATATACGAACAATACAATAAAAAAAACATACATGCCAAATATAACTCATCTATCACCTGAAGGTATCGTACAAAATATAAAGAAGAATACAAAAACATAATATAAACTAGACTACGTTTTCTTGCACGTGACTCCAAGCTCCATCTACGCGTGTCTTCACCTGTATCCTGAAAAAGGGAAAACTTAAAGGAATGAGACATAATGTCTCAGTGAGTGCTCTAAGGACTCTACGGCTGGGTTAGACTCTTCTATTCGGACAACCTTCATTACTTATCTCTCATGGCTTTAGCCTCATTGGGTTTCTCATAATTATCCATACCTATGGTTGAGTCTACACCTTTCAACAGTCAATACTCCTTGTTAATTGCTCTCTCATTCTCACAACTATTATATTGGTTTACTATCTCATTCTTAACTTAAGAACTCATCCTCATTATTTGTACTTTCTTACCCAAAACCCTCTTTAGAATTTACTCTTCTTCCTTTTAATATTCAAAGCTGTCCCCTAGGGTCAAGTCTAAGGTTACAGACATCCTAAAATACTCTTATTTCATTCTCTCTCTTACTTGTCTTATACCTTTCTATTACGCCATGAGGGAATTCACCCTTCCTCTATCTTATTCACAACTATTATTATCCAACTAGAACCCTCATAACACTATCCTAAGGTCTAGCCTCTCACTTATCCTTAAGGTAGCAAACACAATTCCAATTACAAGCATATAATTGTTTCACATTCTTTGTCTAGTAACTAGACATATACCTCGTTTTGTTTTATCAAACAGGAACGACACTCGTGCAAGATATGATCACATGTCCACAACTTTAACATTTCATCACAAGGCACAATTGCATTCTTACATAGAATTCACATAAATAGGGTCACATAGAATTCACATAATTACAACATAGCACACTCTAACATATCACACTATAACAAGATACATATACGTGTCATGTTCCTAAACCACTACTCATGCACATGTGGTACCAACCTAAACTTTTCGGAAAGTAGACTAGGAGTAAATGCAGCCATAAGAAGCGTCATCGGTACCGATGCCTTCGGCTTTCGCACCCTCAACTAGCATGATATCCCCCGGTGACTAGTCAGGGTTACCCAGTTTTGCCAGTACGCCCCGGCTCCATAGGTATCAGCATGGACCATTGGAGTTTTCCCAACCGAATAACCCCCAAGGCTAAGGTTAGACAACCCATCACGGCCTCCACCAGCCAGATTCCTACATACTTTCCTCATCACATAACTCAAATGTTATGATGCATGGTCACAAATAATGCTGACAACTTTTTATGGACTTTTATCATGAAACATTGACACAATTTCATATCACACTCAATTTCTTTCAAGGTAAATAATAATCATACAATATAAACTCAACAAGGCATAAGAAAACAAACAACAATGAGTTAAAAACTGCAAAGAGGAGCTCATAAACACAAAGAACGGAATAACAAAACTCGTATCCACCCAGCGGTCCAGCGAACCCGCCCAGCAGGTCCGCGTCGGAACCCAACCCGCCCAGCGGGTATTTCACCCCGCCCAGCGGTATCTAATCCCGCCGGCGGATCCGAGGTACTAATTTTAATTTATTTTTCCTATTGTCTTTGGGTTCTAAATGCTTCAAGATAAATAATTAGATTCTTAATCACTCTTCTACATCGATAATTGGTCAATCTAATCTATAATTTTCTTACTCCCTCACAATCCCCTCAAAACCCATCAAATCCCTAAATTTAGGTATAAGGAGGGAAAAGATAAATAGATGAACAAGAACAAGGAAAGATACGGGGGAGAGCACTCACCTTTGTGGACATGCAAAGTTGAGTTCTAGGATTTGGATTCTCCAGTTTCTATTCTTCCTCCTTCTCTTCCTCTTCTTCTTCTCTTCTTTTCCTCATTCTCTCTAACATTTTTCTTCCTCTATTTTGTGACGGCTAAACCTAACCCTCCTTCTCTATTCCCTTCTTATAACATGTGGTGGGTATGTGGCTTAGTGGGCTTTAGTCCCCTATTGGGCCCTAGATGCTCTTTTGGGTTGTATGATAATATTCCTACTAATTTATAATACTAAGGTATTAATAACAATAATAATAAGAAGAATAATAATAATAATAATAATAACAACAACAACAACAACAACAACAATAATAATAACAATAAATATAATAACAACAACACAACACAATAATAATAATAATAATAATAATAGGAAATATAATAACAATAATTCTTAAGACATCTTTTGTCTAATAACATATGAGAAGGGTTCTACTAAAAGCTACCTCGTGGTTTATTTCTAGTACTTGAAAATTGGGCTGTTACAACACCTTTAGGAAAGGCACACCTCATGTACCCCTTGAGAGGAGCCAGGAGAAAAAAAGGAGAAGCCAATGGAGATGCCTAAAAAGCACAAGACAACCTTCCAAGAGAAAGTCTTTTACCTAGGCCAACAGGTATATCGTTTTAAATCTAAATTTCACATTTTTTTGCCAGACAAAGAAAATCCAAATGGTCGAGGCCCTTTGTAGTTAAAAGGATTACAACTAAAGGAAGGGTGGAGATAGAAGATCCAATTTCAAGGAGGTGTCTCAAAGTCAAAAGAGACAAACTGAAGCCTTATCATAAAGGAGAGATAGAAAGGACAACTGCTCCTTTTATTCTAAAGGAACTTTAAGCAACATTGGACCATTAGGCTCGGGAGGTTAAACAAGCGCTTTTTGGGAGGCAACCCAAGCACTTTTACTTTTTTATTTTAGTTATTTTTAATTTTAGATTTTTTTTCTTTTTTTCTTTTTTTTTTTTTGTTTCTTTTTGTCTTAGGAATTCAAAGATTGAAGGATGTGGTGATACTTCATATAGCAGCTTCCTTGGGGTCCCTCTGGATGGTCCGCGCTTACTTAACTCAGGGAAGTCCTTCTTACTTTCTTTACTTCTCTGCTACCTATTTTGTATAATGTGTGTTAAATTGAATCCTATGTGCTGTTGTGATATTTTGTGATTTATCCTCTTTTGCTCCTCCTATTTTGTGGATGTCGCATTTTGGTGTTGCCTTTTCAAAAAACCAAAAAGTTTGTTTTATGAAATTACTTGGTTGTCACTTTTCTTCATATGTCACTCATACTTTAATGATTATGAACCCCTTGAGTAATGCATGATAACACTTGCTAGTTTTGAAATTGCCTATGCTTTGTGGTTTCTTTACTCGCAGCCTTTGTGAGACTTTGAGCCTAAACAGTTTATTTTTATTCAGTGTGTTTCTTCATTGCATGTTGTTTGCTTTAGAACTTGCCTTGATTCTTATTATTATTGCTTGATTTATTCACATATATATGATAGAGGCGTATTTTTCTCTAAGTCAGGGCCAAATATAAGCCACCCTTTTAATTATCCTTTGTTAGCCCCTTTAAGCCTTAACCTCTTTGTTCTTTATATTAGATCATTATAAGCCAAAAAGTGAAAAAAAAAATTGTCCCTCTTGATTGGAATTAAGGGATTGCTCTCTTATAGGATACTTATGGCCTAATCTTAAGTTTGGGATTATACGTTTGCTTGAGGACAAGCAAAGATTTTAAGTTTAGGGTGGGTATACAGCAAATTTTTGTTCTATCTGCTTTGTTTTATTTTGTTATGAATATGTAAAAAAAATGATGAAAAAAATGAAAAAAGAAGAAGAGGAAAATAAATCAAAAAGATGTATTGCTTTATTTTTCTACTCTGTTTGAAATAATGCTGTGAATAAGTGGATGTGAGAAATTTGGCAAGCAATGAACATTAATGCCAAGGGATGACTGTGTGAAGTGAATATATGATTTTTGTGAAAATTCCTTAATTCTAATTGCTTAACCCGGATCCAAATACTTTCCCACCTATGTCTCTAGCCTTATTATAACCTATAAAAGACCTCTTGAGTGTGTGCACTTGTTTTGTGATCATAATTTTAGAATCTTGTCAAGCATATAGTAGGGATGACATGTGAAGATGTTGAGTGTAAACAAAACCCATCTTTGGTGAGTTGAATGAAACACTTAATCCTATGAGGAGAGTGAAGTAGGCAGTGAAACTACTATCTTGTGTTATTTTGTTTTACTTTAAAGGAGAATCATGACCCTTAAAACTGAGTTGAATAAATTTGTTTTATGCAACCATTTTGAAAGCAACATTGATGTGTGACAGACTTGAGATTGATTGAGTTGATACAAGAGAATTGGCTCTGACACCTAATGTATAATTATTTGTTGCTTGGGGACAAACAAAATTCTAAGTTTGGGGTTGTGATAAATCTACAAAAAATGTAGATTTATAGAGCAAATTCACATGATTTTTGCATTAGCTCATAGGAAATTTGGGAGAAAATAGACCATTAATGAAGGATTTTATGTTATGTACATTTTTAAGCTTTCTATTTAAAATTGCATGAATTGCCTTAATTTTTGTTGAATTCTGTGAAAGAAAGTTAAATGTGCAAAGAAAGAAAATACAATTCACAAGTATGAAGGAATATTGTGCTAATCAAAAAGGACTTAAAAAAAGCAAGGACCAAAGTAAAGATCATAAAAGAGACTCACAAGCACAAGTAGTACCCGCCCGGCGGCTTTGTGGGCAGCCCAGTGGGGCTTGCTTTAATGGCACATTGCCTGGCGAGTGGTGTATCCCGCTCAGCGGGTTAGCACCTGGCACCAGCATTAAGTCCAATTTTCAAAAAATGCCGCCTAATGGTTTCCAACCTCGCCGTGAGGGTCTGAGGCTTTCTATTTTGTGGGCTTAGTTTATTTTACAGCCCATTTATCCCAAATTCACTATAAAAAGGAGAAAATATACATTTGAGAGCATTTTTTGACTCATCTAAGGACCGGACGCGAGGAAGAACTTGAAGATTCATCTTTGGCTTTGGATCTTGAAGAATTGTGGTTTGATTCTCAAGATTCATGGCTTCCTTTCTATCTTTTTTATTTTCTTGTGTTTAGTTTCTCCATGAGTTTCTAAACCCCTTTGGGGTTAGGTTAGGATGAACTGTGATTTGAATTCTTTGTAATTTGTTTTTCCTTCTGAACCTTTTGATTATTAATGCAATTCAATTGTTAATTTTATGCTTAATGCTTTTTCTATGCATGACATCCATTAGAAATTGATTTGTAATTCAAACCTTGCAATTGGGAAATTGGGGTTTGAACCATTCCATTTTAGCAACCATATAATTCTTGAACCTAGGGATAGGAAGAGAGGTTGTATGCCTTCACATTAATTTCTTGCTCTTTATGCTTGTCACTAAGTTTGTTCGCCTAAGAGATTAGGGTGTGAAATTAGGAACAAAGGGTTTAGTGCCTAAGGAATTAGGGTTGAACTAATTTAGATAAATTGAAGGTAAATTGCCTAATAGGAAAAGGTTTAGAAGGGAAAGAAATTACATTGGAGGAATATCACCGGGGATTTCAAAACCTAACCGTTTTATTTATTAATTTTCTAAACATTACTTAAGTGCATTTTCATTTTAATTTTGTTCTTTAATTTTTAAATCACAAAAATTTCAAATCTTCCTTTAATTCATAAACACACAAGCAATTTTTGGTTGAGTTGAGATTAAAACCACAATCCATGTGGAGACGATACTTTACTTTCACTTTATTACTTGTATGACCAATACACTTGCTATGGTCTTAACAGCTACCAAAAAATTTTCACAACCTGCCAGTAGTCTTGGTCGGCCTCCTCTGTGGCTGCTAGTAGGTTTTTTTTTTTTGGAAGGCTGTGGGAAGGAGACTGCTGACGGCGACGCTAAACCCTACCTAGCTCTATGATACCATGTAGAAAGAATGAGAGAGATAGGGAGAGAGAGAAACATATGAATAAATTGTAATTTAGGTTAACTACAACGAGTGTAGCTCCCCTCATATTTATATTACTAGGTTAAGTATATACAAGCACATGGACCAAGCCCGTATACATACTAAAACCCTTTTATTCTAATCGACTCTAAACATAAACAACTCTTAACACTTTTCAACTTCCATGTAACTTGAATCAACTTGGGTATTTTTTAAAGCATTCCACCTAAACAATTCAAGAGCTTTAGTTTCATTGAATGTACTAACCTCATCTAGTTTCTTAACACCATGAATATCTAACAAATTCTTATCTCTTCTTGTGATAATGACGCTGCTGCCAGGACCAAACCAATCCAGTCCTCCGGTAGTTACCTGTAATTGTTCAACTTTTGTCAACATCATCAAGAATAAGAAGGACTTTCTTTCGATGGAGTCTTTCTTTTAATATTGGAATTCCTTAATTCACATCTCCCAATTTGTTATTTCTCTCCCCAACTAACTCAAAAAGCATTGTCTCTTGAATTTTTTCTAGGCGATGCCTAGTTGACTTTTCTCTAACATTGGAAAGAAAGAACAAACCTTCAAATGTGTATGCTGTCAAATTATTCAAAACACATGCAATAGTTGATTTACCTATGCCCCCAATCCCATAAATCCCAAGCATATTGACTTTGCTGTGAAAGTTAGCATCCATAAGCAGCAGTATATGTCGCATCCGAGCTTCCCATCCAACAAGGTCAGCAATATGCAAGAGAGGTCGATTAAGCTTACCAGAGACCTTTTTTGTAATCTTTCTGATGAACACATGCTCATATTCTCCACTGCCATTGATAAAAGTGCAATTAATATGGATCAAATTATTCATAGCAAGATTCCTCCTCACACAAATAACAACTAATTTACTATCATATACATACTTCTTGCCTCAAATGAAGGTGACTAATGGGGCATCCTAAAAATTACCTTGGTCAACAGTGTTGAAAAAAAAAAGATAACTAACTATACAAAATGAAAAAAGTGAACCTAAAATGAATCAACAAACTTGGAAGCAACAAAGAGAGGTTTGTTACCATTCAAATTTGAAATGATAACCAGACAAATCAACAGCACGATGCAAAGCCAACCGCCACTTTTGCAACTTGTCTATATCATCCTTGAATCTTCCCTGTTCGTGCTTTGCAAACGCTTCTCCATGACTCCCTGTTTGATGTCACACATTTGATGGATCTACATCATAAAAAACTGGCAATATCCACATCTTGCCTTTTGAATAACCCTCAAGGATTTAGACAAGTTTGTTCAAACAAAAGGTTGAGGATGCATAGTTTTTAGAGAAAATAATGATGGCTATCCTAGATTTCTGTATGGTATTGAGAAGGGAAGGTGTGATCTTTTCTCCTTTTCGTAGACCAACATCATCAATGAAGGTCAAGACTCCCCTATGACATAGAGCACTATAAAGATTACCAGTAAAACCAATTCTAGTATCTTTACCACGAAAACTAAGAAAGGCATTGTATGTGTAGGTGAAAGGAGAAGAACATGGTGTTGGTCATGTCATCATAATCAAACTTGCTAGACACTCACCCTATGGATACAAAACACCAAAAGGATATGATTACACGCTTTTTCATAGTGACAAAATAAAGTTATTCCAATACATATCATTCACACCATTCGTTTACTTCGTGGAAAAAGATGAACGTACACGCCAATTTTGGAATGTGTGGGTGGAAGAAGAGAGAGAAAAAAAATAAAAAGAGAGAGAGAGAGAGAGAAAAGTGATAGATGTTATAGATAATGTAATAAAAAATAAAGAGAGATAGGAAGAAATAGGGGATAAAAGTGAGATGAAAGAGTAAATGTGCGAATGATAATAATAGCTCTTACTTTGTAGCTGCCACCTACCAGAAACTACGAGGAAGCTTCCAAATTCATTATTTTAATACCATTCCTATGCTTTTGCTCATTATTCTTAATACAATTGGTGCTTATCTTTTCATTCCTTTAACCCTTGAAGAAGTTGTTGCTTACGTGTCCTGATTTAAAAAGCATGAATTTTTTTAATTCTTAAGCAGATAAAATTTTCTCAAAGCTGGAAAAGAAAAAAAAGCAATAACAAGGAGGACCTAGTCCCAAGTGTTGTGCTTTTAGAATATTTCAAAAGCTTAGTCCTACATTGCTTGTGTTATGGGTGCTTTGAAGTCTTTAAATATCAACATATTTTAAGAACTTTCTCACCAGCAAGTGGTAAGCATGGACTTATGCGCATGAGTTCGGGCCAAGTGGGTCTGCTACTGTGTAAATCCTTTGATTTGCCCCTGTGTGTGATAATTGGGTCTCTGAACCTTTTATTGAGTTCCTTGACTCTTTTAGTGTTTATGGTGATAACTCCCATTGTTACTCCAAAATTTGTGAACTTTCTATTGTAACCATGAAGGGTCGGTAGAAATTTAAGTGGGGGATGTATGCTAATTGAAGCTCAAAAGCAATTGAAAGTTGTTAGCATCAAGCTGGTTTCGTGGAACCCAATACTTTGGTGTGATCTACAGTGCAAAGAGGAGGGGGTATTTTCAAAGCATGCATGAATGGAATCAAGTTGAGATTTTATGTCAGGTGAAATACCCCATACCATGTGGAAAGGGGGTTATGGTGACAACAAGGAACACAATTGGAAGTCTAAACTGGACCCTAATTTTTGTCTACGAGGAAGGAAATAGTATAGAGGATGTTGAGTTAAAAAGTTCCACGCTGAATTTTCCATACTTTGGCATAAAACCTATGCCTTTCTTACCTAGTTGCTTGTACTATCAAGTTGTATAATTTGACTTTTTTTTCGCAGTCTAAGACCTTTAGCATCTAGAAATCATTTTAGGTTCGATTAATTTGTGTCAAATTAAATGAACCCAGTTTGCAATGTTCTATTGTTTATGTAATATAGCCCTTATTTCCCTCATTTATCACTGTCTCCCCAAAAATAAAAAGCTAGTAACCAGAAAAACTTATGAACATGCTTTAGATGAAACTAGAATTTAAGTTGAACATAGTTTTAGATGATTACTGAGGGTTTTGTTGAAAACAAAGCAGGTTTTAAAATGTAATAGAAAATGGCTATAAGAAACAGAAAAAGCTATAGGAAAAAGACAAGAAACACACAAAACAGAAGGGAGCAAAAAACTGAATTGATATATTTCAGTTTTGCACACATTTGAAGTGTTACAACAGATGTTTAAATACAAAAGCTAACAAGCCTTTGATTGGGCAGAGCAAACATCAAATTATGACTAAACTAAAAGTAGGCATTATTAGTCTACAACTATAGCTATCTTTTTTTTAACATAAGCAACTTTTAACCAAGTTTACAAGCAAAATAAAAAACTATAAAGACATTAAAATATTTTATTATGACAGTTGGAAAATTTTCATTTTCCAACTCTTCTTGAAATTTCTCTTCAATACTCTAAGCTTTGATCTCAATTACCCTTCCCACACCTTCAATGGATTTGATAAGTACCCAAGCCCAAATAAACCAAATGGAGTAGTTGACCTGGTAACTACTAAGGTTGGGTCTAGTGTTGACAAGCCTATGTTGGTATATTCTCGACGGCCCAAGAAAAGGAATTAGGAGAGAGGATAGTTACAGGAGAGAGAAAGAGGGAAAGAAATCGTGTATTCTGTTAGAAAAGAGACAGTGGGGGAATGGGGAGGTAGCTTTGGAATTGTTGGATTGCTCTGCATTAGCTTGGGTTTAAGGGAAATATCCCTTAGCAAGAAGCATTGCTCTGTTCCTTCTGAACTTATATTATTTGAATTCAATAATACAATACTCTTTGTCTATAATAGGAACCAAATTCCTAACAATTAGTGCTTTCGTTGAGAGGAAATTGCAAAGGAAAGGTCATTGTAGTGTATGCAAACAAGGATGGCATCCCAATGTCTTGTTGCCATGGATACTAGCTTGATTGTCGTGAAGTCCGCTCTCAAAACCAAGAAGCACTGCTGCATAGTCAGGATTGTGTTAGATTTTAGACTTTTCTTGATATTTTGGATGTAAAATCTGTTAGATATGTTACTTTTATATTTTTTCTGATCTGTAATCTATTAGTCAGTATGTAGCAGCTGAAATTGGGTGATAATCCATGATTTTGGGGAGTAGTTAAGCTAAGTTAGCATTGCTTATACTTTTTTGCTTGTATCTTTGTATTTTCACAAAACACAAGTCATTGAATATATGCTAAAATATGCAAAATGAAGATTACATTTTGCAGTTCCAACATAAAAGCTATGTGTTCTGTTTTTGCTCTCTTCTCTTGTCCTCTTTGTTTTTATTTTATTTTAACAGATTAACTGGTAAGGTTGCATGACTTGACACTGAATAAACATACAGGTCAGTTGAGTTCCTTGATAACCAGTGTCAGAGAATCACCAAGTCCATAGCAGCATAGCATGCCAAGGTGCAAGAGGGGGATTCCAACGTCAACCCAGATCCTCTTCAATAAAATGATCTCATTGGCAAGGATGATTGAGAGGAAGCTAATACACTCTGGGGTGATTTGAAGTTCATCAAGTTAATGTGGAGGCAATAATAATCGAGGAGGATTGTCATTGTCAATAATAAGGAACGGTGATGCTAACAGGTTTGCCAAGCAACAACAAGTGTATGTTCCTCAAGGTCAACTTTTAAGGAATGGGTACGAAAAAATGCTAGCACTCCTTCTCGAGGTACACGAAACCTGTCGTATCAAGAGTCAATGGAGCGAAGACAGAAGGGACTATGTTTTAAGTGTGGGCAAAATTATAGCCCAACTCATCAATATCCAAACCGACGTCTTAGACTTCTTATATGGGAAGGCGAGGAGCAATAAGAGGAAAACAACCCTCTGCCAACAGAGGAGCCAAATCATCAAAGCGAGAAGGAGATGGTTTGCCGTGTGGAAGGAATAGATGGAACAGATTCATAGGCCTTAGCCTCCTCTAAGACAATGAAGCGCAAAGGATATTTAGGAGGATTTCTAATTCTCTTCCTCATTGACAGTGGAGCTAGTCATAATTTCATAACCAAGGAATTAATGACTTCTTTAGGGCTCCTTGTTAATAAGACAAGGGGATTTGGTGTAACACCCCTACTTTTATATATTAATTATTCTATATGTTTAAAAATTGTTTTTAAGTCATCAATGTATTTAGAACAATTAATAATAATTTTAGAAATTTTTCTAGAATTTATTGAGATAACTTTGTAAAATGACAAAAATACCCCTATTTAACTGTGGGAACCAATCAAAGACTTTTTTACCTCAAAATATTTTGAAAATTTTATATTAAGTATCTCTCATTATAAAAACATTATTTTGAGAGAAAATTAGTGAAAATAATAATAATCTTATTTCAATTCTTCCACTATTTTTTTTTATAATATTTGGCAATACAATTCTGAAAAATCGGAAAGGAATTTTGAAATTCTGACTCTTACCATTTTGCTCAAAATTTCAAGAGCTATTTAATCATGATTTTTAATAATTTTTTCGAGCCGGAGCCCAAAAAATTAAAAAATGACAATTTTGTCCCTATTTCTCAACATTAAGAATTGACATGAGGAAAAGATTCAATTGACATTAAAATGTTAATTTGAGCTTGAAATTATGTCATATATATTAAAATATAATTTTGGAAATTTTTGGGAATTTTCTGGAATTTCTGTGTAAAATGACCAAAATGCCTCTATGTCTAATAAGCCAGCCAATACTGGTTTGACATTCAAAAAGGGTGAAAATAGTAATTTTAGTTTAATTATGAGTAAATATTTAATTTTATAATTTTGATAAAATTTTTGGTATTTATTGAATTAAAATGGATTTTCTATGAATTTTCTAGTTTAAAAATACAAAATAAATACATATAATTTGAAATAAATTAATAAAAATTAAAATTTATTATTAGAAATTTATTTTTGATGAAAAATAATGTATTTGTTCAGTTTTTCATTAAAATACATTATTTTGATATTAAAAGCTAATTTTTCAAGTTTAGGCGTTTTTATCGGTACCGATTAATTCACCTACAGATAAAATTTGACACATGGAGGCTTGGGACAGCTGGTGGAGCACGTCCCCAACCCTAAAATATGTGATTCACCACCTATTTGGGATAGGCATCCCTAAATTGGATTAAAAATAAATAAAAATTGGATTTATAACATAATAGTGACATAATGGATGATGTAAAATGGTGGGACACCTAAGCCCCCTCTTCCTCTATAAATACCACCATCCATGGAGAAAATTTTCACCATCCTTCTCCTCCATAAGCTAGAGAGCCTCTCTCTCTAAAAATCTTCTCTCTCTAGAAATTTTTCTTATTTAGTTTTTATGTTAAAATTTTGCTAGTTTTCAACTAATAGAATTTTTCCTCCTAGAAGCTCTGCGCCAATAATTCCATTCTCTTCATCAACCGCTTTAGAGGTAATGGGGGGAGTGGGGTTGGTTCTAAATTACTATCACTTTGCATGTTGGTAGGAAGGGTTTTCCCCTAAACCTGTTTAGGCTTAAATTTTAGTATTGTTATTATTGTTTAAAGTTAAACTTTAATTTTTACTAAGTTGTTACTCTGTCCAAATTTAAATTATTGAATCATGATTATTAAATTGTTACTCTGCTTAAATTTAAATTATTAAATTTTACTTGCTAAGTTGTTACTCTGTTCAATTTTAGAAAATAAAAAAACATTTACTAAGCTATTACTCTGCTCAAATTTAGAAAATCAAAATGCATTTATTTAGTTGTTATTCTGCCAAAATTTTAGTAATTATACTATAATTGTTATATCGTTATTCTATTAAAATTTTGGTATAGTGCAATTTCTGCAAAATAAGGCAGAAATGTTGATTATACTGGTGCTCAAATTAAATAAGACCAGGGAAGCCTCTGTTTGAGAAATTAGGAAGTGATAAATTAGTGAGTAATGTAAAGCAAGTGACATGTAGTGGCATGGCACCCTGCTAGGGAAGCCACAGTTTGGTACGCTGAGGAATGAAAGGCAAGGACCCACTTGCAGAGGTCTTAGGGGTAGGCATCGAGTAGTGAAAGTCCCAATGGCCAGGGTAGCGCCTTTGAGCCAGGATATTCGCCTGACCAAACTCGATAACCCCGACAACTGCTCAGCATTCCAAGATTGGTTTGAAAGTATACCTCTATAAATGGATATCCTAAATTGTTATTTTGTTCCTCAATGATGATGAGGATTGTACCATGTGACGGTGTTGAGAGAGGTATATGTACTCTCAGTCACTTCCCAGGTTCTGTTGAGAATTATTACCCACTAATGGGAAGTATGGATCCATACCTAGTCAAGGTAGTCGGATACCACTTAGAATGAACCTTAGGATCTCTTGTGTTGTCAGTTGTGTTTTATCTTTGTTTTATGGTAGATTTCCTACCATACATGTAAAAGTAATTTTAGAACAAAACACCTCACTCCATTATTTTCTTCTATGTATGATTGATCGTGATTATTGAAGACGACATTAACGCTCCGTGATGCTGAGTACGAGATAGAAAACATCTCAACAAGGGAAGACCTGAAGACCTATAGTATTTTCTTCTTGTATAAGGGATAGGGTAGATAAATACTGCTCTGTATAGGATCTTTTTGATGTATATAGTGGGCTAGGTAGTATATATCTTTCAATGCACTTTTGTTTTCTGACTGTTATGTATTACTCAAACCATGATGTACAGTTTTATGATATATATGTATATATCTTTCATCTTTTACTACCATTTCTAAATTCTGATAAGTTTGGAATTTCTTTTAAAAATGAAAAAAAAAATTACACGCATTTTCATTTACTTAAACTTAATAACTAAATTAATATGAATGGGTGTTACATTTGGAGTGTGTTTGGGGGATGGTAGTAAACGGTTCTCATAGGGAAAATGCAAAAATTTGATAATTCAGGTTGGCAAAGCGAAATTTCAAGCAGATGCTTATATACTTGACTTGGGTGGTCTTGATCTTATTTTGGGAATAGAATGGCATAAAGCTTTGGCAAAACTATGACAGATTGGAAGAAGAAAATTATGCATTTTAATCAGAATGGTCAAGTTGTTATGCTTAAGGGATACTAGGTTGGGGAACAACCACGAATTACAATTTTACAAGTAGTTTTACAGGCATTGGAATGTGACATTAGGGAATTTCCTATGTGACTTGGGCAGAAGGGGAGAACACACTCCAAGGGCAGTAGTTATAGGAATTGAAATTGATTTTCCAAGACTTTCAATAGATCTTGCAAGAGCCAAGAGGTTTGTCTCCAATAAGAGACAGTGATCATGCAATAGTGTTGTTAGTAAAGGCAAGTCTAGTGAATGTGAAACCACATTGGTATCCTTTCCACCACAAAGATAAGATAGAAAAATAGGTCCATGACCTATGGAATGCAAGACATATTAAACATAGTACTAGTCCATTTTCTAGTCCAATAATTCTAGTTAAGAAGAAGGATGGGACATAGAGTATGTATAGATTATAGGGCCCTTAACAACGTCATCGTTCCCGATAAGTACCCAATTCCTACCATTAATAAGTTGTTGGATGAGTTGCACGGAGCTCTGTATTTCTCCAAAATAAACCTCAAGTTTGGTTTTCATCAAATCCGGGTTAAAGAAGAAGATACATATAAAAGTGCCTTTTGGACTCATGATGGGCATTATGAGTACCTAGTCATGCCTTTCAGTCTCATGAATGCCCTATTGACTTTTCGAACCATTATGAATTCAATATTTAAGCTTTTGAAAATGTGTATTGGTTTTCTTTGATGACATTTTAGTCTATAGTCCTTCTTGGCTACAATATTTGTCACATCTAGAATAAGTGCTGAAATTATTGCTCCAGCATCAATTGTTTCCCAATCAAAAGAAATGTCTTTTTGGTTGATCCTTCATTAAGTACCTTGGACATATTATTTCATCCAAAGGAGTTGCAATGGATCCTTCCAAAGTCCAAAGTGTTCAGAACTGGCTAGTACCTTATAATGCCAAAGGAGTTAGAGGGATCTTAGGCCTAACAAGATACTACAGAAAAATAATTAAAGATTATGGGAAGATAGCTAAGTCGTTGACTGAACTAACTAAGAAGGATGGTTTGTCTTAGAGCCTTTAAGGATCTCAAACAGCGCCTTACATCTTTTCTGGTGTTTGCTTTACCTGATTTTTCCAAGGATTTTGTTATAGAATGTGATGCTTCGAGCCATGGTTTAGGTGCGGTGTTAATGCAAGATCAACATCCAATAGCTTACTTTAGTAAGGCTTTGGTCACGAGTGCTCTCTCTAAGTCTGTTTATAAGAAAGAAATTATGGCTTTAGCTTTGGCCATACAACACTAGAGGCATTATTTGTTGGGCAGACCTTTTAAGGTATATACAAACCGTAAAAGCCTTAGGCATCTTCTACAGCAGCGGGTGACAACCTCATATCAACATTGTTGGTTATCAAAGTTGATGGATTATCAATTTAAGGTAGTTTATAAGCCTGGTCCTGAGAATAAAGTCACTAACGCCTTATCTAGAATTAATGACTTTAAGGAATTACATTTCATGTCCTTAAGACCCTACTAGGTAGATTTTGAGACGGTGAAAGAGGAAGTATCCAAGGATCCAGAACTGCAAGGCCTCATGGAGACCCTTACATAAGATCCTTATTCTAAATCTGACTTCTCACTACAAGGAAGGTTGTTATTCCGGAAAGGACGATTGGTGATTTCGAGGAATTCCTCTCTTATTCCATCTTTATTGCAAGAATTTCATTCCACTCCTATAGGGAGTCATTCGAGATTCACACGTACTTATAAGAGAATAACTAGTTATCTCTTTTGGAAGGGAATAAAACAATGTATATTGCGCTCTGTTCGGGAATGTGTAGTATGTCAACATAATAAGCATCAAACATTGGCACTAGCCAGCTTATTGCAACCACTCCTAATTCTTGACTTTAATTTGGGAGGAAGTCTCTATGGACTTCATCTTTGGCCTGCCCCCATTCCTATGGCTTTGAGGTTATTATGGTGGTTATGGATAGACTAACAAAGTATGCTCATTTTATTCCTTTGAAACACCAGTTTACTGCTAAACTGGTTACTGAGCATTTCATTAGAGAGGTGGTGCGATTACATGGTTTTCCTCAAACTATTATAAGTGATAAGGATCCACTTTTCCTTAGTTATTTTTGGAAGGAGCCCTTTTTCCTCCAAGGTATAGTACTGAAAATGAGCATGTCATATCACCCTTAAATTGACGGATAAACTGAAGTAATTAATCGATGTTTAGAGACATATTTGCGTTGCTTTGCCTCTAAGCAGCCAAAGACTTGGTCCTTACAAATGTCTTGGGCAGACTATTGGTACAATACCACTTTTCATTCTTTTGCAGGCACTACCCCCTTTAAGGCAGTATATGGTCGCCCTATTCCCACTACTCTCCATTATTTAATTGGAGAAACTTTAGTTGATTCTGTGGCTAAAGTGCTAGTTGATAGGGACAAAACCTTGAGGCACCTTAAATTTAACTTGCAGTGTGCTCAACAAGTGATGAAGCGAGCCTAAGATGCTCAAAGGAAGGATGTCTCTTATGAAATTAAAGATTGGGTGTTTGTCAAATTGGAACCACATAGGCAATCCTCAATTACTAGGAGAATCAATCCTAAGCTCTCTAGTTGTTATGGCCTTTTTCAAATCCTAGATCATATTGACATAATTGCTTATAAATTGCAATTGCCTCCGACCTCTCGTGTGCACCCAGTCTTCCATGTATCATAGTTAAAGAAATCTCATGGTATTCATCTAGTAGCTGCACCTCTTCCTTCGGGTCTAGAGACAAATGATTCTTTTCCAATTGAACCAAAAGTTGTGCTGGCCATAAGAAAGGCTCATCGACAAAGGCAATGCATTAAAGAATGGTTGATCTTGTGGAAATCTAAACCTGTGAAAGAAGCAACTTAGGAGGAAAAGAGTAGTATCCGATGCCAATTCCTAGGTTTTTGCCTTAAGGACAAGGCAATTCTTCAGAAGGGTGGTATTATTGATAAGTACCTAAGTTCAAATAACCCAAATAGAGTAGTGGTAACTACTAAGGTTAGGTCTAGTATTGACAAGCCCATGTTGGTATATTCTTAAAGGCCAAGGAAAAGGATTTATGAGAGAGGTTAGCTAGAGGAGAGAGAAAGAGGAAGGAAATCATGTATTCTATTAGAAAAGAGAGAGTGGAGGAGTGTGGAGGTAGCTTTGGAAGTGTTGGATTGCTCGACATTAGCTTGGGGTTAAAGGAAATATACCTTAGCAAGGAGCATTGCTATGTCTCTTATAAACTTATATTGTTTGGATTCAATAATTCAATACTCTTTCTCTGCAATAGGAACCAGATTTCTACCAAGATCACCTTTAAGTAAACGAGCATCTGCTGGGATAATATCCCCTTGCTTAACACTAATTATATCACCCGGAACAAGAATGCTTGCATTCTCCTCAATCTATTTTCCATCTTGAAGGACCTTAGCCATGAAAGCTTGCAGCAGCATTACCAACATTGTTCTCCTCTATAAAACTTATTGTTGAATTAATAAGAAGTAGTGTGATAATCCCAACAAAGTCTTGCCAATCAAATTTACCCCCTCCATTGGCCAAAGCATTGACCATGATTGTTGCAACTTCCATGACCCATTAAAAAAGATTCCACTATAAATCCCAAAAACTTTAAAACTTTGCTCTCTTTCTTCTCCTCAAATTTGTTATGGCCTATTAGAGAGACGATTCTATATAAATAGGGAAATAAGGAAACTTGTATGATAGAGATACGATTCTATGTAAATAGGGAAATTTGGAAACTTGTATAGCTAAAAATTAGGGATCACATTAGATATTCTTTCCCTTTATTGTATCATCGGTTGACTATAAATAATGAATCATATGTGTGGTCTATTGCACACATTTTTCAGTAATATAACATAGCATCAGTAGTTTCGGTTTCTTTCCCCTGTTTGGTTCGTGTAAATAGCACCGCGATAGCTGCCCAACCCCGTTGGCCACCGCCGCGCCCTTCTTTCTCTGGCGCAACCACCCCACCAGCGTTAACACCCTTCGGGGACCGTTGCGCCCTTCACAGTGATGCAGTTCGTCGCTGCATGCGCCCATACACACAACCCTCTTCGGCTCGTGCGTTTCCATTTCCCTCCCCAGATTGGCACGTGGCTCCCTTTCCGACAACCTCCTCTTGTCGGCGACCCCCTCACCACCTTTCCCAACCTCCAGCGACCTTGCCTAACCCTGTTTAGCTCCCTTTTTTATGGCCTTTCCTACTTCCTCCTCTGCTCCTGCCTCTACAGTGACGTTCACCAATGTTCCGCTGGTTCCTTGCAAAAAATTAATGGGAACAGCCAACTACAGTACTTAGGCTGCCGCTGTCCAATTGTGGTTTCACGGCCAAGGCCGTGCCGACCACTTAACCACCCAAGCAAAGGATATTGCCACCCCGAATCGACCCGGTTGGCAACAAATAGATGCCTCCCTCTACAACGTCCTATAGTACTCTATTACTCCCAGCCTCCAGCCCTAATACCAAGCTTTTTCCACCTGTTATGAGGTATGGACCAAGGCCAAGAAAGTTTATGCCAATGATATCCATTGTCTCTATAGTGTTGTCACTACTTTGCTCAATACAAAGTTAGAAAATATGGACATGCAGACTTATATTGGTAAGCTTGACCGTTTAATTGCTAATTATGCCATTCTTATGTTCTTTACTAATGATGCAGAGACGTTTTATAAACAACGCAGCCAGTTCTTTATGGTGCTTGTTCTTGCTGGTCTCCCATCTGATCCTGACACTGTTCACAATTAGATTATGTCCAATCCCACAGTCATGGTCAGTGAACAGTTGTTACGTCTTTCCACACTACATACGTTCCCCCCTGGCGATTCGTCTGCTCTTGTCTCCCACTCCTCTACTCGTGGTGGACGAGGTGGGGGTCATGGTGGTCACCGTCGTCCTCGTTGCAATTACTACAATCGCTTTGGCCATATGGAAGCCAAATGTCGCACCAAGGCGCGAGAACAGTCAAAGCCAATGAATGGAGCCCAGGTTACCACCCCTGCCCTAACTATTGATGTTACTATTTCTGCAACTGAATATCATGACCTTCTTCAGCTTCGCACAGCTCATCCACCTGCCTCGCCTACTACTGCTGTAGCTCAGTCTAGTAATCCTGTAGCCTTTGTCTCTCGGTCTTCTTCCCTAGGACCCTAGATCCTTGACTTTGGTGCCTCCGATTATATGACTAGTAACCAACATATTTTCTCTCGCTTATCTTTTTCCACCTCTCTCCCCTTTGTTACCCTAACAGATGGCTCTCGTATCCCTGTTCGTGGCATTGAACAAACATATCCACTTCCCAACCTGTCCTTAAATTCTGTCTTATTTGTCCCTTGTTATCCTTTTAATTTAATTTCAATTAACAAACTCACTCGCACCCTTGACTACTCTGTTTTGTTTGTTAATAACTCTGTTCTTATTTAGGATCGGCATACCGGACGAATGATTGGAGCAGACATGAGCCTAGAGGATTGTACCAACTTTCACCGCATGTTGCCTATATCTCTTGTGCCTCCCCAACTCTTGCTTATCAGTGCCTTAGTCACCCTAGCCTAGAAAAATTACGTCTTTTGGTTCCTAGTGTTTCTCCCCTTACATCTCTTTAGTGTGAGTCGTGTTAGTTAGGCAAACATATTCGTCATACTTATCATCCTCGTGTCAATAAGCATGTAGCGTCACCTTTTACTTTAGTACACTCCGATATTTGGGGTCCTAGTCGAGTCTGTTCAACCTTAGGTTATTACTATTTTTTCAGTTTTATTGATGATTTTTCCTGATGTATCTAGGTATTTTTACTAAAAAAATGTTCTGATGTTTTCTCCATATTTCAAGGTTTTTCAACTAAAATTCACAATCAGTTCAGTACTTTCATTAAAATTTTGCACACTGATAATGCCCTGAATATATGTCTTCCCAATTTTAATCGTTCTTCACCTCGCAAGGCATCCTTCATGAAACATCTTGCGCCCACACACGACAATAGAATGGTGTTGCCGAACAGAAAAATCGTCACTTGGTTGAAACAGCTTGTACCCACCACCTTCACTACCACGTTCCTCTTCACTTTTAGGGAGATGCACTACTTACAACATGTTATCTTATCAACCGCATGCCTTCCTCCATCCTTGACAATCAGGTTCCTTTTTCCCTCCTGTACCTGCAACAGGCCCTATACATTGTTCTTTTTCATGTCTTTGGTTGCACTTGCTTCGCCCATGACCTTACTCCAGGTAAAAATAAACTTTCCGCCAAGTCTCTTAAGTGTATCTTTCTTGGTTACTCTTGTCTTCAAAAAGGATATTGTTGTTTTTACCCTCATCTTCAACGATATCTTGTCTCTGCTGATGTTACCTTCTTCGAGTCCTCCCCTTTCTTTTCCTGTTCCATTGTTACAGATAGTCCTCTAGCTGTTCTGCCTGTTGTTCCAACTCCAATCGTCGCCCGTGCTCCATCACCACTACTCACCTACCACAGATGGCCCCACCCTCCTTTAACGGTTCCATCTACTGATCCTCCAGCATCATTTCCTGCTCCAAACGCCCTTGCCAACATTGCCTGCACCTGACTTTCCCATTGCCCTTCAGAAAGGTATTCAATCCATTCGCAACCCTAATCCTTTATACATTTTTTCTCTTAATCATGCTCGTTTATCTCCCTCCTATTTCTCCTTTATCTCTTCTTTGGATTTTGTGTCTATTCCTAATTCTATAGGTGACGCCATGGCTGATCCCAACTGGCAACAAGCAATGTAGGAGGAAATGGTTACTTTACATGCAAGTGATACTTGGGAACTTATCCCTTTACCTCCTGGCAAGACCACTATGGGCTGTTGCTGGGTCTATACGGTGAAGATTGGGCCCGATGGCAAGATTGATCTCTTTAAGGCTCGTCTGGTGGCTAAAGGCTATACTCAGATTTTTGGTCTCAACTATGGGGACACCTTTTCCCCTATGGCCTCTCCACCAGGATTTTCTTGCTAATTTTCTCTCATACTCAAACTATATTTTTTTGGGTTTTCTCTTCCTCACAGACTCTAGTTTTCTCTCCCTCACAAACCCTTAAAGATCAATGAAGCTCTTGATACCATGTTGAAAATAGAACAAGTTTTAAGATGTAGTAAAAAATGGCTATAAGAAATAGAAAAAGCTATAGGAAGAAGACAGCAAGCACACAAACCAAAAGCGAGCAAGCAACTGAACTAATATATTTCAGTTTTGCACACATTTGAAGTGTTATAGTAGATGTTTAAATAGAAAACCTAAAAATCCCCTGATTGAGTAGAGCAAATAGCAAGTTATAACTAAGCTAAAAGTAAGCATCATTAGCCCACAACTATAGCTATCTTTTTCTGAACATAAGCAACCTTTAACCAAATTTACAAGCAAAACCAGAAACTACAAAGACATTAAAATATTTTATTATGAAAGCAAAAAAAATATCATTTTCTAACAAGTTTTCTTGACTAAAACCTCCAAAAGACAACCTTAGAAAGTGAAGTTCATGGAAGTTCTATCATAGTTACTGTTGGAGATCCCACATCGACTAATGATATAGCCAAACAAGTATATATAAGTGGAGGGCAACCCTCACCTTACAAGCCGATTTTGTAAGATTGAGTTAGGCCCAAACCCACATTCTAATATGGTATTAGAGCCTATCATAGCGATTATTGTTGGGCCTATCGGGCCACTCCCTATCGGGTCGTTATCAGACCACCTGTAGATGTCCAGTCCTACAAACTTCACTCTCGAGATGTCCAATCCTCGGCATGAAAGGGGGTGTTGGATGTAAGACCTGTCTTTTATAATCTGTGCATAAGTGTTTGATAATCTGACAAGAGAAATTAAATTTAAATTTAATTTCAAGAAAAGAATTAATAATAGTAATTGTTGTGTATATTTTAGTAGAGTTTTCTACAGAAATTGAGCCCGCTTGGATTTCAGCAGTGCAGAGATACACTGTGAAGATTGACAATGTAAGATCTACTACATGTTGATCCTTAATCAAGTGATTGAATGACTAACAAGAGGAATTAAATTTATTTTCTAATGAAAAATAGATGATAAACAGCTACAAGTTGTTCTTGTTGAGATTCTGCGAGGATTTCTACGAGATTCTAGTTGTGATGATATCTGTCGGACTGGTATTGATCTGTACAGCTAATAAGCAGTATAAGACCATAGAATTCGATTATAATTAATTTTAAATTAATTATGATTAGATTCTATGTAGTTTGGTAGCTTTCCTTACCTAAAGGGCTGAGACATTAGGTTTTTCTCTATTTCCACCCTAGACCGTTTATCAAGAAACCTATCTAGAATCTGGTCAAATAAAGTAAATTCAACTGCTTGACTGGGTAGAGTCAGTTCAGTCATGACCAAAGAAATTCTAAAAGAGTCATAAACTCATTTAGACTCTAATGTTAATTAAATTGTTTTAATTGATTCAAGCGTTAGAGATTCAAAAACCTAATCCCACAAGACTCAGTATTTGACTGTGTTCTTTCTTGACAGTGTAAGAAAATACAGTATTCTCTTTCTAGAATCATATTACACATTTCCCCAAACCCAACCCAACTAAATAAAGCAAACTAGACTAACTTCATCCTAACTAGACATCAAATCCTAGTTTGTATCCAAGAATGACAAGTTGTCTTACAAGTTGTACCTAGTATACCAAAACCACTCTCCACCCCTTGTTTTCTCCTCAAAACCGTCCACCACCTAAGGGAGAGGGAAAAATGTTTTGTTTTCATTTAAATTCAGATTTCACCTTTCATTTTGCAAGTTACCAATTTACCCTTCTTGAATGTGTTCTTTATTTAAGCTTCCAAAACACAACAATCCTCCCATTTTATTCCCTTTGGCTGTGGACTTAGAGAGAGAGTAGGGAGAGTTGGTTCAAGTTCTTGAGTGTGGGGAGAAGAGGAAGAAGCTAGGGTTTCCAAAGGAAGGATTCTAGGTAAGTTCCATCCTTTTCATCTTCTTCTTCTTCATCCTTTTTCTTTTCTATCAAGACCTAAGTGGTCTATACCTTCCTCCATATTTCTATGGCCCTAAACCTTGTTCTTTCCTTGTGTTCTTTTCATATATTGACCATACATGGTGATGGATGGTGGAAAGGTCAAAGCTTTGTGAAGTAAGTAAACTCAAAGCCCAAGTTTTCTGCTTGTTTGTGACCTTGACTGTTTTGGTGGTAAGGAAAGCTAACCCATTTCTTGTGTGTTTGAATATGTGATTTATTTATTTGGATGTGTTTTGTTGTTAAGAATAATGTTGATATTTTTAAAATTGCTAAGCTTGAAAAAAGATTACTTTTTCGTGCAAGTTGGTGATGTGTTTTTGGTGCTGTTTGATTTTTGGACTGAACATGCTACACTGTTTTTATGAAAACTTGAGTTGTGGTGAATATTTTCGTATGCTTATTATTTTTTTGTAAACTAGACAAGATTTCCTCCAAAATGGGCACAAGAAACATACCAAAAGGTTAAGAAAAGAAAATTTTGAGCTTTTTGAAAGTTGAGCATGCTGTTTGAAAACGCGAACCCGACAGTGGGCAGTAAAACGTGATTCTGGAAAAATATGTTTTGTATTTCGGGAAACTACTTGAACGAGTAAATATTATTTCATTACACCATTAATGCATATGAATTAATGGTGTAATGAAAATTTTTAAGATGGTGATTCTCACCCGACTTAGATAATGTCTCACTAGATATCCTCGTGGATGGGCCCGGCCCGGTGGGCGGCAGACATACCAAGTGTATGTCTTTATCCACAGAAGGGAATCTAGTGATGATTTATTTAGTTCCTAAGAAGGGGCCTGGCCCGATGGGTGGCAGGAATATACCCAAATATGTAGATCCTCGATAAAGGAACTAAACGGTAAAATTATTTTGTTAAATGTTATCGTTATTATTGATATGTATACATGCATAAGTCTGAAGGACGCTTTAATAAGCGTCTGGAAGGCTAGTGGAGGCATTTTGAACTGCCTTAGGGATATGCGGATGCGCAATTCCACAAGGCCGGGGCTATTGCACACCCCGAGTCGTGGTGGCAACTACCCACATACGTATATCCCGACGAAGCCACGGTTGCTCCGAGATCAAGACTGGTATCCCCCAATGGTTTTGGCACATGCCACTTTCACCTATGTTTAGGTGTTAACCATTACCATGTTTAAGGGATATGTCTGGCTGGTCACTCAACAGTTGTTCTCCATGGAGAAGGTCTAGACATGTCAGCATCTGCATATTGTTGCTTTGATTGATGAGGTTATGAAATGTTAATTGGAAAATGAGATGACTTGATAGAGTGCTTGTGTGCTTTAAATGATAATGTGTCCAATTATTCTATTAATTTCAACTTCTTGTTCTATTTTGCTATGGTTGTTCTCTTTCAGGTAGCTTATCCTTGCTTGTGTGCCTTGTGTGTGTGACTGTGATGATCGCAATGATTCTTTGTCGCGGGAGTAGATTGGATGAGGTGTCGTCTAGTTCCTCAGCCCTCGCCACTTGTCGGTCTTAGATACGCTAGAGGATCTTGGAGGAGTTGAGAGTCAGGTTTCCAGATGAGCTTATAGTCTGTGGATTGACATCATCATACATGCTAAGGAGCCAGAGATCTTCCCACATGATGACTTTTGAGGCAACTCACGCGATGCACCTCGCTACATATCTCGAGTCCTAGTTTAGGAGGGAGTTCCGCAATGGATTATTCCTCTTTAGTCATGTGAGTCAGTGTTCATCACCAGCTTAGGGAGTGCGTGATGTTGTATTATCCCCTTCCCCTCTTGTTTTGTATTTGTTCTTGAGTCTCATGCACTGACACACACCTCACATCAGAGTATTATGATTTTTGCATACGAGTTGGTATACAAGGTATCGTGTGTTGCTTGTACAAGTCTGTGTAGATATTTATATGAGCACACGATTTCTCTTCCTCATATGTTTGGTGATATGAACTTTATTTCTATTAGATGTTAGTTGGTGGATAAAATATACCTGTGAGAAATGCAAAAAAAATTCTTACCCTATTTTCATATATAAACTAATTAAAGAGTTTTATAATTGGATTAAAAATTGAATCTCAGTCATGTTAGTTGTGTTTTCCTGTGACGAAGCTAGGGTCGTTACATTAGAGATCCCACATCAACTAGTGATATGGCCAAACAAGTGTATATAAGTGGGGGGCAACCCTCACCTTACAAAGCCGGTTTTGTAAGGTTGAATTAGGCCCAAACCCATATTCTAAGAGTTACCACATGAAATAAAAGTGTTGCGTTAACTATGCATGCTACTATTCTAGTTCTATCAGAGGAGACTTCCTCGTGCATTCAGAACCAAAGATCCTAGAGAAACCATAAGGGAAATTGAGGAGAAGATAGTAAGAAATTGCAAAGGCCATCCTTTAGCTATTAAAACACTTGGGACTTTCTTTGATTTCAAAACAGAAGCTAAGGATTGGAACAATATACTACAAAGTATAATATGGGATCTTCTAGCTAATAAAAGTGACATATTACCTGCCTTATGATTGCACTATCAACATCTCCCTGGATATCTAAAGCAATGTTTTGCTTACTATTCTATATTTCCTAAAAGTTATACAAGCAGAAAGAACTTATCCATTTATGAATGGTTAATGGCCTTCTAAGCCCATCAAAAAATGAAAAAACAATGGAAGAGTTAGGAGAGGAATATTTCCACGAATTATCTGCAATTCAACGATTCATCTTTTACCATGCATGACCTTATGATCGACTCAGCACAACACATTGGGGGAGAATTTTTTCATAAGTTGGAACACAATGATTCATAAGTCTTAGAGAAGGCTCCACATTTATCATTCTTGTTGGATAAGCTTTATGGGTATGAGTGAAATTTGAAGTTTTCTAGATCTTTAACAATTGAGAACTTTCTTACCATTGAGATTGTCAAACTCTAGACAATTCTGCACAATGAAAGGATCTTTGAATTTGTTGCTAAGCAAGTGAAGATGTCTAAGAGTGCTCTCTTTATCTATTGTCCAATCACTAGCTTGCCCAAATCAATTAGACACTTGGAGAATTTAAGGTACCTGAACCTTTCTCAGACTTTACTTCAGCAATTACCAAATTCTGTGGGGCCTTTGTATATCTTGCAAACATTGTTGCTGTAAATTATGGCCTTCTCACTATGTTGCCTACAAATCTGCAAAAGCTAACTAATATGCACCATCTTGACATTAGTGGAACCAATCTATCAAAGATGCCACCACAATTTGGTAAAATTGTAACATCTCCAATTGAAGCTTCATGGTGCACTTTTAGATTGAGAATTTGCATAATATTGATCCTAAAGGTGCACTTGGGACCAACTTGAAGGAAAAAAATTGTTTATGACTTGGAACTCAACGAGCAGATGGTATCCATAGTTGGTGAGTGGAAACAATTGTTCTTTATAACTTGTAGCCAATCAAATTTGAAAAGCCTTAAAATTGAAAACTTTGGTGGCAGAGTGTTCTAAAACTAGTTGGGAAGCTCTTCTTTCTCTAATATGGTTTCTGTGCATCTTGTTTTTTGTAATACTTGCTCATCATTGCCACCACTTGGTCAATTGTCATATCTTAAAAATGCTTCATATAGAAAATATGACAAATCTAGAAGTTGTGGATGCTACATTCTTTAGTAATCATACTGGACCATTTAGTTACCTTGAAAGTTTGACATTTGTGAACATGTTTAAATAGGAATAGTGGTAGCTAGATGATGGCAGAGAGTTTCCTTCCTTTCAAGTGTTTCACATGCAAGGATGCCCCAAACTTGGTAGTTCACTACCCAGGGTTCTAGCTTTGTAGGAACTAGAGCTAACTGGTTGTAGTGCTTTGGTATCTCTGCCTCTGCCTGAGGAAATTATGCAAGGCAATGCTTGTCTAAGGAAATTGGTCATATGCAATTGTCCATCTCTGGAATCCTTTCCTAAAGAGTGCATATACTTGGCATTGGAGTCCCTACACATCTCTTAGTGTAGGAAATTGGACCACTTTTAGGATGAACATGCTACTTGGCATTACTAGGCACTTGAGCATTTGCACACAGAAAGCAGTTTTTGTGACATTCTTACATCATTTCCATTATCCCTTCATAGCACTTCATGATCTCCACATACTAGACTGTCATAATCTTGAATCACTTTCACTTTTACCATAGCTGCACCAAGATCTTCAAAACCTTAGACATAAAAATAAAAGGCTGTCATAATTTAGTGTCTTTACCTGAACAGGCTTTTCCTAACTCCATGGCTTCTCTTATTATCTCTAATTGTCCATTACTTGTCCCACTATGCGGAAGAGATACCGGATCTTATTGTTAGCTTATGTCTGGACTCCGATCCCTAGCCATTGTTGGGGAAACAATAATATCACACGATATTTGAAAAATAATGAAATTCAATTTGTTCGATTTTCATTATTTATTGGATTGAATCAGTCTATGAACACCCATAGTTTTTAGTATTAACTCTTCTCTATCTGCATTGGTGTTGAGTCAGTCATTCACATAATTAAGTTGCACTTCCAATTTTCGTAATCCTTTTTTCTTTTCTATTCACTCACTCCCTTTCCTACCATGGTAGCAGAATTGGCTGGTGGTGTTCTTCTTTCCTCTTTCTTTCAGGTTGAGTTTGGCAAGTTGGCTTCTCATCAAGTTCCAAACTTCTTTTGTGGAAGAAAGTTGGATGAGACTCTACTGAGCAAGTTGGAAATCAAGTTGTGGTTCGTTTGTGCTATGGCTGATGATGCAAAACAAAAGTAGTTCAGAGATCCACGTGTCAAAGCATAGCTTAGGTTATGCCTTTGGTGTCAGTCACAAGAGCACTTTCAATATTTTCTTCCATCCTCAAGGATCTTCTCTCAGTTCAGTAGCTTGCAAGGCATTGATGAGCTCTACAAGTGTTATTTGAGAAAAATCCTTATTTTCTTCTAAAAAGGAGATTTTAGGTTCAAACCTTTCTGGAAGACACACTAGAATTTTCTCCATAACCCTTTCAGCACTAAGTTCCTCACCAAGCAATTTGATTTGTGTGGCCACTTTTGAAAGTCTATTTGAAAACTCTTTGATAATTTCAGTTTCTTTCATTTTCAAAGCTTCAAACTTTCTCCTCAAGTTCAAAACCTGCATTCTCTTTATCCTTTCACTCCCTTGAAACTCCTCCTTCAACTTATCCCAAGCCTCTTTTGTAATCTCAAGATTCAGGATTTAGATTACATCATCATGCAATGCTGCATGTATAATGACAAGTGCTTTGCTTTCCTTCGTCATTTCATCATTGTGGTTCCTTATCTGAGCTACAGTTGGGTTGTTTGGTAAAGGAGGTGGATTGCTACCATTTTCCACCACATCCCATAAACCTATAAGCTCTAAGATAAGTCCTCATTTTAGTAGCCCATAGATGAATGGTAGTTTTCTCAAGCAAATATAGGAGCTGGAGATAAAGAACTCTACTCAATGCCATTTGTGTTTGAAGGTTTTTTTGTGTGGGTTTTTTTTGGCTAGTTTTCTCTCACTTTGTTTTTTGGTTTTCTCTCCCTCACTAACTCTGGTTTTCTCTCCCCCACAAATCCTATGAGGTCAACGAAGCTCTGATACCATGTTAGAAAACAAAACATGAAACAGAATATAAGACTGAACAAAGAAAGTTGTAGAACTGAACAAAAAAAACCAAATAGATGAAAGGAGAAAAGGAGAAAAAAATTGATCTGATGTATTTCAATTTTTCACTCACTAAGTGTTACAACAAGTTGCTTAAATACAAAAGCTATGAAAGCCCTTAATTGGGAGGAGCAAAAAGCAATCATGCCTAAGCTGCAAATGAAAGCATCATTAGCCTACAACTTGCTTTTTCTAAACACAAGCAGTGAACAGTGGCATATGATTGTGTGTTAGTGCCAAGAGATTAAAAATTCTATACCTAACCAGTGGACGGTGGCATATACAATGTTTTCAAAATCAAGGTAAATGCAATTGCACAGCATATTACTAATTAATATCATACAACATATGTATTCTGGAGATGATATTAAGAGCTACCACAGGACAAAAAGTTTGTATAAGACGAATAGTATAGTATAAAACAATAGAAATGAAGCATTTTCCCGCATGAAGCGGACATCAGAAAGCTATTTTGGTAAGGGCCACTAGTTCCATTTCACTAGCCAATGCTCTAAGGTTGAACATCATACGGATTCACAAGTAGAAAACCAGTAAAGAAGGTGTGAGTAGTGAATGATGTTGACAAGAAGATGCATATCTTTGCCGATTTCCTACTATGTGGATCCGTCTGATTCATGAATGGAGTACCTAGGAGAGGGTAATGAGTGTGAATCCCACCAGAAATTTGGACCGTCAACAGTTAGGATAATGAGTGTGAATGTAATTCTGCATTAGATAAATATGAAAGAATTCCTCATAAAGAGATCCATGGTATACTTAAAGTAAGCTATGATGGTTTGGAAGAAGATGAAAAGGAAATTTCCCTTGATATTTCTTTTTCTTTAAATACTTACAATATGGGCTTTGATAAACAAATGCTACATGCTCATGGTTTTCGTGCAGAAACTGGTATTAGAGTGTTGGCTGACAAATCTCTCATAAAGATCAATAATTCTGGTTGTGTGAGCATGACTTAATTCAGGACATGGGCAAGGAAATTATAAGAATCAATATTGGAGTCTAGTAAACACAATAGATTGTGGGTTGATGAGGATATTGTTATGTTTTGGAAGAAAATACAGTATGATATAACTTGAAACTATCTCCATGCTTTTTCTTCTCTTTTCAATTCCTCTATGCACCAAAATTGACCAATATGCTTAATTTCTGAATTCTTAGCCAACTTTCTCAATTTTGAATGTTTGATGAAATTTATTAGCAAATCATTACGATTTAGAATTTGTAAATTTATCCAAAAATGTGGATGACATTCCTAACTTGCACAGGCAATATTTTCTACAGGCCACCAACATCTACCAAATAGTTTGAGAGTGCTGGATTGGAGTTCTTATCCATCACCATCTTTACCACCTGATTTCAATCCTAAAGAACTTGAGATACTCCACGTGCCTCAGAGTTGCCTTGAACTCTTCCAATCACTCAAGGCATGTATCAGTTTCAAAGATTTTAGTTTCAATATGAATTTCCTCTTACAAATTAGTGCCATTTGTTGTTATTTTTGCAGAGGTTTGAATCCTTGATTTCAGTACAGTTTGAAGATTGCAATAACTGAATTACCGAGCCTCCATGATGTGCCATTCCTAACACATCTGTCTCTTGATAACTGCACTAATTTAAAAGAAGTTCATGATTCGGTTGGGTTTCTCGGCAATCTCCACTTCTTGAATGCTAAGGGATGCATTCAGCTTAAAACTATAATACCCTGCATCAAGATGGCATCTCTTGTGTTTCTGGATCTCATGGGGTGCTTTTTTCTTGAAAGCTTCCCAGAAGTAGTGGGAAAGATGGATAAAATAAAAGATATTTATTGAACTGGAAATCTTGTTGGGGTTTGAATAATTGTACCTGAGGCACTGCGCACAAATTTATCAGCTACCAAGTAGTATCCATATATTGCCTAATGTTGAAGTGATAAGGGATAATGATCAGAGGGGATTTCAATTTTTTGAAGGGCACTATGAAGTCAAGGAAAAGGTGAGCTCAAAAACATCTCCAAGTGCCACGGTTGATTATAATGAAGGCTCGTTTATTTACCTTGATTTGTGGTTTCCATCCATAAGCTTCCATAATGTGATTGAAGTGTGTAGTCCCAATCCACTTGAATGTCACAATTTTGGTTTCTTGTTTAAACTGCTTCAAGCTGGAGGCTTGAATTGGTACAAGCCCGGAAGCAGGACATCATCAATACAATTCTGGTTCCGAAAGAAATTTCCCAAGATAGCTCTATGTTTTAGTGTAGAAGCCTACATGAATAGAATCAGTTGGGTGTTGGATTTTGAATTTAGTGTACTCATCTATGGAGCTAAACTGTTCACTTCTTCATGTAACTTACATAATTTGTACATGGAAGTGGAACCCAATACTTTGGTGTGATCTACAATGGAGGGGGTATTTTCAAAGCATGAATGGAATGAAGTTGAGATTTTATGTGAGGTGAAATACGCGATATCACGTGGCGAGAGGGTTATGGTGACAGCAAGGAACATAATTGGAAGTCTAAACTGGTCCCTGATTTATGTCTACGAGGAGGGGATCGAGCAGTATTTTCAAAAGTTCCATGCTGAATTTTCCATACTTTGGCATAAAATCTATGTACTCCTTACCTGGTTGCCTGTATTATCAAGTTGTATAATTTGACCCTTTTTTTGCAGTCCAAGACCTTTAGCATTTAGAAATTAATTTGTGTCAAATTAAATGAAACCAGTTTGCAATGCTCTACTGGTTTATGGAATATGGCCCTTATAATTTCCCTTAATTATCACTGCCTCCCCAAAAATAAAAAGCTAGTATGTCGACCTTGAATTTTATGGTCAATTATTTAGCGTAATAATAATATCATATTGTTAATGCAGATAAAGTGGAAGTATAAGCACAAATAGTTTAGCATATAGCTTACATCCATGTGTAAAGACGATTGATATAAAATAATATAAAATATGATGGAGAGAAAGACAGTGTGTTGTCATGCTTCACTCAAACCCGAATATCACTCAATATTTTCTCTTTTGTGCATGCTATCAACTCTCAACAAACATACACAGAGAAGATACGACGAAACAATTCTTCTCTGTGAGAGATGATGGTTTAAATAATCCTACAATTGTTTTTAAGAGTTTTGAATTGATGGGGCATTCAAACTTTGACTAATGGATATCCTGATCCTTAATTCATACAAAGCAGCACAAAGCTTTCTACGATGAAGGTAAGCTTCATAACAGTTTTGATGGTTTTTAGATTATGAAATCCAAGCCATCAAACAACTCCAATTTACAAATAACAAAATAACAGAAGTAAATCAGAAAGTTGACTGACAAGTGACAATGATAACTTAATCACTGGTTTTGATAAACTTGCCCAATCTTTGGGATGTCTTCATTCTTCCAACAAACATTCTGAATGCAGAAGGTGATGTACGGAGTAACATTTGCTATTGCAATCTAGCATGAATTTCATTGTTCTGCATTATCATGTGGTATTATTATTTCCTCATCAATGACTAGTTTTGGGAGTCCAGAAAGAAGGTGCCAGTAAGGTCCTTCATCTCTTCGGCACAGTGGGGCAAGCCGTGGACAGTCACAGATAATGAGAGAAGCCAAGGAGTTAGGAAAACCTTGTTCAGGTAGCAACACTAGATTAGGGCAGCCTTTTATTACCATTTGACTGAGGTTCTGAAGATCCAGGTGCGACTGTGGTAAAAGTGAAAGAGATTCAAGATTATGACAGTCTAGTACGTGGAGATCATGAAGTGCTGTGAACAGGGATAATGGAAAGGATGTAAGAATGTCACAACAACTGCTTTCTATGTGCAACTGCTTCAGTGCCCGGTAATGCCAGGTAGCATGTTCATCCCAAAAGCTGTCCAAATTCCTACACCCAGAGATTTGTAGTGACTCCAATGTCAAGTGTATGTGCTCTTTAGGAAAGGATTCCAGACATGGACAATTGCAGATGACCAATGTCCTTAGACAAGCATTGCCTTGCATCATTTCCTCAGGCAGAGATCGCAAAGCACTACAACCAGTTAGCTCTAGTTCCAGTAAAGCTGGAACCCTGGGTAGTGAACCATCAAGTTTGGGGCATCCCTGTATGCAAAACTCTTTAAGGGAAGGAAACCCTCTGCCCTCATCTAGCTGCCACTGTTCCCATTTAGACATGTCCACAAATGTCAAACTTTCAAGGGAACTAAATGGCCTAGTATGATTACCAAAGAATGCAGCATCCACAACTTTTAGACTTGTCATATTTTCTATGTGAAGCGTTTTAAGATATGGCAATTGACCAAGTGCAGGCAATGATAAGCAAGTCTCACAAGAAACAAGATGCACGGAAACCATATTAGAGAAAGAAGAACTCCCCAACCAATCTGGGAACACTTCAGCACCATAGTGTTCAATTTTGAGAATTTTCAAATTTGTGTGTGGCCGCAGGTTATGAAGAACATGTTTTTCCCTCCGTCTATCATGGATAATACCATCTTTCCATTTGAGTTCCAAGTCATCAAGAAATTTCTTTTCCTTCAACTTGGCCTTGTATGCATCTTCGGGAACAACAAATTTCTGCAAATTCACGATAGAAAGTGCACCATGAAGCTTCAAAAGTTCCCCCAATTCGCTAATCTTTGATCCTTCTCTACTCGCAACAAAAGTTGTCAACACTTGGAGATGTTTCAATTCACCAAACTGTGGTGGCATCCCTAACAGGCTGGTTCCACTAATATCAAGATGAAGCAAATTAGTTACCTTCTGCAGATTTCTAGGCAACGCTTCAAGATTGCGACAATTTGACAGCAACAATGTTTGCAAGTTATACAAAGACCCCACAAAATCCGGTAAATACTGAAGTGAAGTGTGAGAAAGGTTCAGGTACCTTAGATGCATCAAGCCTCCAATTGAATCAGGTAAGACAGTGATTGGATAATTAGATAAAGAGAGCACTCTCAAGCATTTCAGTTTGCGTAGCAGCATACTCAGAGATCCTTCAGATATTGAGCAGGATCGCCCAGAGTTTGACAATCTCAATGGTAGGAAAGTTCTCAATTGTGGGAGAACAAAGAAGGCTTCAAATTTCTCTACCCCACCCTGCTCATGCAACAAGAATGATAAATGTCGAACCTTCTCTGGGACTTGCTGTGGATCATTGTGCTCCATCTTGAGAAAAAATTCTCCCCCATTGTGTTGTGCTAAGTCGATCATAAGGTCATGCAAGGTAAAAGATGAATCGTTGGACTGCAGAATTGACCTCAGCGATAATTCATGGAGATATTCCTCTCCTACCTCTTCCATTGTTTCTTCATTTTTTGATGGGCGTAGAAGACCCTCAGCCATCCATAAATGGATCAAGTTCCTCTTAGTGCATGTATAACCTTTAGGGAATATGGAACAGTAAGCAAAACATCGCTTCAGATGTCCAGGAAGATGTCGGTAGCTCAATCTTAAGGCAGGTAATATGTTGCTTTTATCAGCCGGAAGATCCCACATCTTACTTTGCAGTATATTGTTCCAATCCTTAGCTTCTGTTTTGAAAGCCAAGAGACTTCCAAGTGTTTTAACAGCTAACGGATGACCTTTGCATTTTCTTACTATTTCCTCCCCAATTTCCATTAAGGTTGCTTCAGGATATCTGGTTCTGAATGCATGGTGAGCAAATAACTGCCGGCAGGCCTCTTCTGATAGAAGTGGAAGCAGGTAGGTTTCAGCAGCATGCATAGCCAACGCAACACTTTTGTTTCGTGTGGTAACTATGATAGAACTTCCCCTAGCCCCACTTTCCAAAGGCTTCTTTAGGAGGTCCCAGTCAAGAAAACCTTCAGCCCAATAATCATCTAAAACTAGCAGAAATCTTTTCTCCCTCAACTCAGATTCTAGTTTCACCTGGAGCGTGTTCAAGTCTCTTATGTTACTGTTAAAACCTGTCAGCGACTCATAAATTTTTTTAGTTACTTCAAACACATTGGAACCGTCTGATATATAAACCCACAATCTAACTTTAAAATGACTCTCCACCATGGGATCTTTGTACACAATCTGAGACAGGGTTGTCTTCCCTGTCCCAGCCATCCCAACAATAGCAATTACAGAAACCTCTTTTTCGTGGTTCAATGATAAAAACAGATCTACAATGAAATCTCTGTCACCATCCCTACCATATACTTCACGTTCATTTATTAAAGAGGTTGTTGGCATGGATAAAGAGGTTTTTCCATCTCCACCTTCTTTGAGACCAAGTAGCTGTTTATGCTCAACTATTAAACTCAATCTCCCATTTATTCCCTCCAGTTTAGATTTCATACTTTCACTGAAGACGTTTAAATGAGAGTCAGTTACCTGAGCTATGGATGCGCGTGATTCCACATTGCACTGCAAAGCTTTAGTAGCAATCTGATCCAAAACGTCTTCTGCATCATACACGGCTTCTCTGAGCTTATCAACCCAGCTTTTCACAAATGTGTCGTTAACCTGTTTTTCTTCTGCATCTCCAAGGAGTGCATTCACGGACAGCAACCTTGTCTTTAACTCCTCTAGAGCCTTATCGAGATTGTTTCCACTAAAAAACTTCAAAAGCTTTGGGTTGGCTATTCTGTCAAAGAGAACTTGAAGGAACGCAGAAAGCAGTGCCCCTGCTACATCAACCATATTGCTTGGTTAGAACAGAGAATACTTGGTTGTGGTTGTTCTGATATGGTTTTGCCTTGTTCACTTGGTACTTTGCAGCAGTGTCTTAAATTCGGACCATCGACTCGGTCTGGGTAAACGGTCGAACTGGAAGGTCACTAATTGAAAGTATTTATGACATGTAAATTTTATATTTATAAAATTTATTAAATTAAATTTTAATAGTGATATATAAGCCATAAATAAATAAACAAACAATTATATTTAAGATGAGGTAAAAAGACTAGAGATTACGCATTAAGGACAAACAAACAAGAATAAGTGAACGAAGGTTATGCATTTATGTTAATACAAGAGACATTTATGTCATACGCATACCTGCATTTATGATTTTAGTGATTATTATCATTAGAAAATAAATATTTTTAAATATGTAAATTATATTATAAGTCAAAAATTTTATTTTTTTTCAATATTTATAATTAAAACGACGTCGTTTAACACTTTAAAAAAAAAAATTGAACTGGTCCAGATCAACTGACCAATTCAACCGTCCGGTTTACCAGTTCGACCGATTGGCCCACTGAATCAAACCAATTGTACGTCCGGTTTCGGTCGGACCGATCCAAACCTGTTTTTATAACACTGCTTTGCAGTCGGTACTACTTGGTACGCTTCCTGTCTTTCCTTCTTCCCATACAGTTCAGCGGTAAATTCAAGTTTTCTCTCACTTTAACTTCAATCCATCATATATATATATATATATAATGAGAATTATCTATCACCAAAAAACTTACTTTCTTTCATATTTATTTTTGTTTAAATACTCTTTTACAGTAAAATGTTGAATTAACTCTTCTACAGCATAATATTTCTATTTTTCTTTTTTCTTTTTCTTCCTAACCGCTCCCTTTTCCTCTCTCAACAAAATCAACAACATAAAATTTCATATTATATTCTCTTATGTTTTTTCACATTCTTGGTCTTTTATTTATTACTCTATTTCCTTGTTTTAAATCTATATTTCAATTTGATTCCCTTTTTGATCAGTTGGATACAAAAGTCATGAATGAATAGAATTTGTATTACTCCACTGTTACTTCCTAAGCAAATAAGGTACTTAACTACGTCAAAACACTTGGTTTTGTTATAAATCGTAGTGTTATATAGGATAAAAATAATATCATTGATTACGATGAAAAAATGAGCCTTCAATCTTTTTTGTTTTTGATATTAGCTTACGTCTCTTTAATTTAATTAATACAGCATAATAAAAATGTTTGGATGAATTATTTTACAAAGTAATTAAAAAATAAATAATTAAAAAATCAAATGTGACCATTTATTTATTTATGAATTTAATTCATATATTATTAGTAAAAAAAAATTTAAGTATTAGTAAATTAAAAATTATTTTAAGTATGACTTTTTAAATAATTATTATAAAAACAACAGCTATAAAACACAGGGTAGTGAAAGTTTTCTCACCTCTTGAAATCATTCCTGCATTCATCGTCACTTTGGTATGGGTTTTTTTTTTTTAATGATGTTGTTTTTTGAATAATGAGATTGCAATTTGAATGTTCAAGTAATGTTCCTTTTTAAAGTAAAAATTATTGAAATATCTAGTATTTTATCCTCTTTATATATAAATTATAATAGTTATCTAGTTTGTGAGAGTTTTATTTTCTAACTTTTTATATTCGATTTCGTTTAAATTTTATTCTCTCAAGCAAAAGTAAAGTATACTTTCTCCCTATGCAAATATTATTTGTTTTTAAAAATTTCTCTCTTAAGATTTTTCTTCCTCTTATCTCCTTATTTAAATTTCTTTATCTTTTATCTTATTCTTTCATCTCTCCTTCTCTCAATTCATTCATCCCTTTCTTAATTTAAACTAATTTGTCCATCTCATGTCTAATTTCATGAGGATTTTATCTGATTTCATGAATCTCTTCTAACTTGCATATTGATTTAAATTCTTTTTACCTTTTTTAACAAGCTTGCCTCTCCTATCTCCAATTTTGTGGGAATAATTTTTTTCGATTTCTTAGGGATAATGATTTATCATTATTCTTTCTTCTATTATGAAAATAAAAAGCTATTGTTTCTTTATTTAAATTTTTCTCACTTTACTGTTATCATTAAATAGAATCGCAAAAATTGAGATTATTATTAAATTTTTATTATTTTAATTTTTTTGTTGACAATTACTATATGTATATATATTTAATATTTTTTTTGTAAAAAAAATTATTAAATGGTATGAATAATTTTTTACTTTTTTATGATAAAAACTAATAATCATAAAATTTATTACATATTGAATTTGACCCCGTGCAATGAATGGGCTAGAATACTAGTTTACATAAAATTGAGTAATTAAATTATTAGACACTGTGATAATAATTCTTAAAATTAAAAAAAATGTCAAATAAAATCTTGAAATTAAAATTATTGTGATTTTAGTATCTGAACTATATAATTTTTGGCTTAAATATTTTTTAGTCCCTCAAATTTAGGAAAAGTTTGTTTTTAGTCCCCAAATTTAAAATTAATCTTTTTAATCCATGTAATTTGAAAAAACATATTTTGGTCCCTCTACCAAACGTCATTAGTGAATTTTTCATACAAAACCTACCTCTTAGTATCATTATTAGTGAAAATATCATACCAAACTCAGCTGATGCTGCATAGCTAACTCAATCTACCCTTTTTAATGATGCTACAGGTGGTCGTGAAGGATTAAAACAAGCTCTTTTTTTTTCAAATTATAGGAACTAAAAAGATTAATTTTAAATTTGGAGAACCAAAAATAAACTTACCACAAATTTGAAGAACTAAATACATATTTAAGCCATAATTTTTTATCACTATAGTCTCTAAATTTTATAACTTATTATCCTTATGATTTCTAGCGGAGTTAAAAGCAAGGACTAACATGATTAACAAATCTCAATTTCAAAATTTTATTTGATACTTTTCTAATTTTCAAAAATTATCATAACAACACCTTACAAATTCAAAAACTAAAATAGGAATTTACTTACGTAAAATCCTTGAGATTCAGCTAATGTGTTGATTTTGACTCATTCATAACATATCATATAATTCATTCTAATATCAATTATCTACTATATATTATAAACTAAAATTTTTCAATCCAATATTTTTAATATTCTTTTTTTTTCTGTTTTAGATAAGTATTCTACTTTCATATTTAATTAAAAAATTCTCTCTTGACTATTTTAAATTACTTTGTTTTGTCTTTATATGTATAATTAACATTCTTAATCGTCATTCTCTTTTAAATTATTTTCTTTTATTTTATTTTTCAATTGAATTTTAATTTTTTTTAAATAAAATATTAATAATTAAACTTAATATTATATTACAAGTTAAATTATTAATTTTAAATCTAAAATATAATTAATATATTTATAATTCTTTATTTATTATAAATTTTAGTTATACTATAATTTATCTATTTAAAAATATTTATTTATTATAAATTTTAATTATATAAAAATAAATATTTATTCTTAAAATACTAATTTAAGCAAAGTGAAGACGTTAGTAAGTCAAAGAAATGCCAATGCATTTCTCATATTTTATTTTGCAAACATTTTCAGAACCCATCCACTTGACCGAGTTTGTTATTCTTCGCTTGTCTAATTTACTTTTTACATTTCATGAAGATTGTTCACGGGTCAGTTTGAGTCGAGTTTGGTTAAACCTATTCCCCAATTCGATCAAAATATTACAGATTGGGTTAGGTTAGATTTATATGATTATATTGTCAAACCCGAACTAAACCAACCAGTTAACTAATGGGTTGGTTAGGGTCAGTTGATTAGGTCTGCACATTTAAAATTATTTTAAATTTCTTAAAAATTGTATTTTTTTTATTAATTTTAACACATTATAAAGGTATTATATTTGGCGTTAACTTTTATTTTTTATGTGTTATAAAAATATAAATTATAAAATTATTGAATATTTCATATTTTTTCTTTTATCCTATTAATACAAATCCGACTAGGTTGTATGATAGGAAAAATACAAGATTATGTAACTAATTAATATTGTTTAAAAATTAATTGAAGTTGAAAAAATACATTTCAAAGATATAAAACAAAATATAAATATAATTAGATAGCCCATGATCTTTTAAAAAACAAAATTGTCGAATATATTATTTTTAATTTAAAAATAGAAATAGAAATAATAAATTTAATAAAATGCCACATCAACAAATTGAGTTTCCTGGGTTTGCGGGTTCCAAAATCAAAATTCGTCACCTAAATCCTCCTATTGAGAAGTTTAATTTATTTTATTTTCTTATTTTCTTTTTCAATAAATATTTGTTGAGAAGTTTATCCAAATGTGCAACATCTAAATCCTCCTATAACATTTTTTTTATTAATCCTTCTACTATTTTGTATGATAAATATTGAATGTGTTTTATCAAGACATTAAATGTATTTATTTTTTTTCATTTAATACTTTCTTTATAAAGTAGGAGGAGGACTTGTACAAGAATGTATAGGAGAATATAACATTACTCTTCATAAAATCCTTAAAATTCATGTAATTTGTAGATTTTGAATCATTCAAAACATATCATATAATTCATCATAAAATCTCAATTATTTAAGTAAAAAAATAAGATTCAAGAATTTTAAATAAATAGATATTTATTAAAGAAATATTTTTTTTTGGGAGACTACTCGAGCTGATTAGGAACATCATAGACAATAAAATTCTCTTTTTAAATATTTAATACAATTACTCACTTAAAATTGAACTCAAAACTACTGTTTAAATCAAAATAAGCCATGTCAGTTCCATGCACTCAATGATAAAATAGTTAAATTAAAAAAGTTAAATTAAATTTAAACAAAAATATCAGAAATCCGATTGTATATCTTATATTTGATTCTGCAAACATTTTCAGAACCCATCTACGTGATCAGAGTTTGTTATTCTTTGTTTATTTGTCTAATTTATTCCCTTCAATTCTTGATTATGTCAGTCGGCACATTCTCATGGCTCAAAATATGTGCGATGTTAGATTCCTTGCGTTTATTTATTGATAAGTTAGCCACCTAAATTGACTAAAGGTTCTCTAAACTTTCTTAAATATTTCATGAAGCCAGCAAAGCGAGGACGGTAATAAGTCAAAGAAATCTGAATGCATATCTTATATTTGATTCTGCAAAAAATTTCTGAACCCCGTTTACGAGATCAGAGTTTTTTTTTCTTTTTCTTTTTAGAGTAAAAAATGTTGAATATTATTAAGTATTAACCAGAAGAACGAGTCCAAGGTACATTATTCAAAATGATTTGATCGAATTGATAGGGACTTCCTCCATTCAGCATTTATCTGACAAAGAAAAAGAAAGAAAAGCTAAACAATGAGTAACCTCATTTCCTTGTCTTTTTGTGAAAAGCAGGTCTTTGAAATGAATGTTTGATAAGAGCCTCCAACTGTCCTCCACCAAACCATGTTATAGGTCACGACCCTGTACCTTTTTCTCCATTGATGGTACAGTTGCAAATAGCCCGTCTCATTTTGAACCTGCGCAAGCCCAACTAAGCCACAGTTATTATTGTCCATCTGAAAGCAAATGCCTCCGCTATGGGTATGTTTTGGTTGAATTTAGTCAAATTCGATATGTAAATTGATTAAAATAAATTGGGTTGAGTTAAGTTAGTTTTGTGTAATTTTTTTATCAAATTTCAATCAAATTAATCTAATCAATAATAGGTTAGTTTGGGTTGAGTTCATAAGTATGTATACTTATTTAATGACATATTAAATATATTTTTATAAAAAAAAGAATTATAAAAACTAAATTGTATTTTTAAAAATAAAAAATCACAATAATTAGATAAATAAATAAATATTTGCACTGTTAATTAAATCATCCTAATTAATTATGATTTGGAACACTTCAGTTTTTTATTCAAATTTTAAAATATTACTTCATGAAAAATTATACAAGCTAAAAATAAATAAAATACAATGATATAGATTCAATCACAATGAAGTAACCGAGGTTGGTTAGAGACTAACCTAAGACCTAATGTAAGACAACTAACTACATTCAACAAAAAAAATTTATCAGTCTTAAGATACACAGTCATATGACTGCAAGTTTAAAATATAAAATTAATTAACAGGTTTTGTCAATTTCAACAACCTATTTCGATTTTAAACTAAATATATATTTTTAACTAAAATATATGTATAAATAATAAATTTAAAATATGTCATGTCAACGAGTTGAGTTTACAGATTCAAAAATTAAATCCTATTACTCAACCCATATATGAACAAGATTGAACAGGTTCAGTTGGATACTGCCCAAACTTTCAAAAATTCCAAACAGAAATAATTAATTTAGTTTGAGTGGATTTGAACTTACAAGTATCTGTACTCATAAACACCCCCGTCTAACTGTCCTCCACCGAACCATGGAATAAGTCACGACCCTACACCACTTTATTTCTCCATTGATGGTACAGTTACAAACAGTCCGCCTCATATTGAACCTGCGTGAGCACAACTTAGCCACAGTTATTATTGTCCATTTGGAAGCAAATGCCTCTGCCTTTTTAGGAGTCAGAACAGTACCAATGATTAGAGATTGTTATTCTTTGTTTATTTGTCTAATTTATTCTCTCCAAGTCATGACTATGACACAGGACAGAGCTAGGATTAGATAATTGGAAGGACAATTATAAACATTGAAGTTTACTTAATGAATTTATAAACATTAAATTTTATAGAAAATATTTATAATTATGTGTTTTTGAAAATAATTCAAAAATATATAACAAAAAATATATTTTATACAGAAGATAAATTAAACATTTTTTTTTTAAATTTAAAATTACAAATGTCAATTATCATTTTCATATGTCATCATTAACCTTTATGAGCTTATAATAAAAATTGATATATACGTTAATCATAAATTTTTACAAAAAAATCATTAATTTTGTTATAAAAAATTATTAAATCAAAATAAATTATGTTACTTACTAGATTATTTTTTACAACAATAATAGTCAACAACCATATTGAAAAATATTTGTTTTAAGATTGTTAAAAAGTAATAGAAAGAATGTTGTCTTGTGGCAATGGTCATTATAATGTTTAGCCACTTTCAGGATCGATTGCTGTCCCCATAAACTAACACAAGACTTTTTAGCGTGCTTTGTTCTCACTCACACGCTTCCTAGAAAACTATCCAAGAGGTCACCCATCCTAGAATTGCTCCAAGTGAAGCACGCTTAATTGTGGAGTTCTTATGTGATAGACTACTGAAAAGTAGATGCATCTTATTGGTATAAGTAGCACTTATTAATTCTGTTAAACTATCATCAACTGTATAGTGTCATATTTGCACAGCCTCTGGATCCCTCTCATTCTGGTGTGTATTCGATTCATTCATGTGTCCCTCCTGCTGGAAGCCTGCTAGGAGCTGCTCCTTGTCTGTGCCTCATCTTTTTTTGTACCGGCAATCACTCTCCTCTCTCGTCAGCCCCTAGGATGTTACATGCCCACCAGTTTTCGCTTGGTTCGTCCTCGAATCACACCGTACTGGGAGAGAGGCATTGCTCTAATATCACTTGTAACTTTTGGCTGCTTTCAAGATTGACGACTGTCCTTACAAACTAACACAAGACTTTTCAGCGTACTTTGTCCTCACTCACACACTTCTTGGGAAACTTCCTAGGAAGTCACCCATCCCATAATTGCTCCAAGTAAAGCACGCTTAACTGTAGAGTTCTTAAGTGATAGGCTATTGAAAAGTAGATGCATCTTAGTGTAGGTAGCACTTATTAATTCCTTTAAACTATCATCAATTGTACAGTCCTATACCCGCACAACCTTTGGACAACTCTCATTCTGGTGTGTATTTGATTCATTCATGTGTCCCTCCCGCTGGAAGCCTGCCAGGAGCCGCTCCTTGTTCGTGTCTCATCTTTTTTTGCACCGGCGATCACTCATCACCCTCGTTAGCACCTAAGATGTTACAGTCATTGTCGTGAAAGCAAATTTCGATAGGCATTGTTAAGACAAAAGACGAAACCCTCATTTTTTTTTTATAATAACAAACAGTCCAAGACAAATTTTCAAGTAATTGTCTAGTCACTCGAGAATTTCATGTTCGCTATCATCTGATCACCTGTTTATGTACCTGTCTTTAACTTTCTTTAAAAGTTTCAGTAACTAATTGTTTTCAGACAATGTTCTAATAATCTGTACACTGGTTAGTTGTAAAAGCGTAAACAACCTCGAAATAAATGAAGTCTATGTACCTACTCTCGAGAAAAGCTCACTTTACGTGTAAAAGAAGGAATAAGTGTGCGGATCTTAGAACGGAAAAGCATATACGTCCACTGCTACAAGATTGAGTACAAGAAAGGATAAGATAAGCAGACTGTTTTATCTTATCAAGGTGACAAGTTGGTAAAAGGCATTAAATGTTGCATTTAATGCTTCAACGACTCTTTTCAACAGACGAAGGTTGTCTCCTGCAAGCACTCACAAAGGACACTTTTCTGGAGAAGCCTATAAATAGAATAAGAGACCTGAGTCTCAAAACTTAGATAGCTAGCTGATTGAAAATCTCCAACCGTTGAAAAGCTCTCATCTTGTTATATTCATATACACTGCTTGTAAAAAATTTTATTTGTACTTCATTGTATATTGTATATTTGTTTGATAGGACGTTAAACTAAGTGAGATAATTCACATTCAACATTTTTCTCTAAGAAATCGGTAGAAGCCTGAAGAGGCTTTGATTCAAAGAATACTTGGGTTTTTGTTTGGAGAGACAAGTTAAAGACTACTTAGGTTAAGCTTGAAGAAGCTTGGTTAAAAGAATACTTGTAACTTGTTTAAGTTAGTGGGACTTGGTTGTTGCCAAGAACTAGTGAGATAAACCAGTATAATTCCTTTGTACTTCTCTGATTTTCTTTCAGCATTCATCTTTCTCTCAATAACATTTTAAAAAGTCTTTTGATTAATCCTTCAGACTATACGTTTTTAAAAAGGTTTTGCAAAAATTTGCTATAACACAATTCAACCCCCTCTCTTGTGTTATCTTTGTGTTTTACAAGCATGATAAGTAAATTTGAACTTGCAGGTACCCTTCGACCATGACCCGACTTTGATGGAAAAAAAAACTACTTTAACCGAGTTTGGTTCGGTTTGAGTTTTTCCTGACTTGTTAAATCGGGTTTGGGTTTAGGATGTAACTCCTTGTCCCTATACCCGTCTCACTACTTTTTTTTTTATATAAATTTTTTTGTTATGTTTATATATATATATATATATATATATAGATATATAGAGTTAAGATTTTATTTTTATACTTCTATTTTTTATAATTGTTAAAAATATAAATTAATTATTTTAATAGTTAAATAATTTAAATTATAACAATAATTAAGTAACAAATTTATAATTATACATTTAACTAAAAATATATTTTAATTCTTAAGAGCCTGTTTGGGGTGGTTGACTTTTTGGTTTTCAAATCCAATTTTCAAAACAAAACGCGTTTGGCTAAAATGGAGCTGAAATGATTTTAACTCAATTTTAAAACACTTTTATATTCATTTTCAAAACCAAGAAAAAAGGTTTTGTGAATCTAGTTTTTAGCCTTTAAAAAAGTATACATCATTACATTTGACAATGGCTCTGCCCACCACCACCACTAACATTATCGTTGTTGCCGCCGCTGCTACCGCCACCACGACCATCAGTGCCGCCACCACTGTCACTGTTGTCATCACCACCACTACTACTGCCACCTTTGCCGCCGCCACCACAAAAACATACCCTTAAACTAATTTTAACAAAATAAAAAAAATTTCAAAATGATTTTATTTTGAAACCAAAAATTTAAGAAAAAACTAAAACTAATTTTTAAAAACTAAAAACTAGTTGCAGTTTTTAAAATTTTCGAAACTCACAACTAAAAACCACCCCAAACGGGCCATAAATATTTTATTTTTAAGTTTTTTTGTTATTTATTAATTTTTATATATTATTTGAATTAAAATATAATTAATAATTTAATATATAATTTATTTAAAAATATATAAGTAAATTAAAATTATAAAAAAATTGTAGCAAGTTCCCCACAAGTGTACCTGAACCTAATAACACCCAATAGGGGATCGTGATAGGTTTCAAAAATACATGCCCACCTTTTTTAAACTTGAACCTGCCTTGCCTTTTGTGGAAACGGGGAGAGAAAAACCCACCCTCGCCCTGCCCTGTTGCCATGCCTAAATTCTGGCAGTCTTATGGTGTAATTCGATATTTGGTTTGTTTTCCCATGGTTTACATAATTACATGTTTGGAATTGTGCACTCGAAGCTAGAAGCATGTTAAAGCCTAAAAAACAATGGCAAGAACAACAACAAAGAGAGAGAAAAAAAACAAAGAGAATATATGAAAAATAGTAATAGAAAGAGAGAATATTGGTTAGTATGTAACAAAATTTAAGTTACCAATCCCTTATATAATATTTGTAAGTTTGTTCCATTTACGAAGATTAATAATAAATAGTTTTTTATTCCTAAATAATTATAATCAAATCAATATAAAAGGAAAACTAGTAAAGTCATTTGATTGCAAATGCAATCATTTATAACCTTTAAAATAGCAACTACTAAAAAAAATGTCATTACTTTGCAACAAATATTATAAAAAGCGAATAAAATATTTTATCAAAAAAATGTAAAAGAGATAAATAAAATTTAAATGTCATTATGTCTACAACTAAACTCCTAAATATAAACAATTATCCTAATTATCTTAATTTTAAAATATAACACACATTAAAATTTTTAAAATTATAAAAAAAAATTAGGGACCAAGGCACCTCCAATAGCCTTAGTAGCTCCGTCCATTTGTCAGTTGATACATTGTCATGACTCAAATATATTTGCGAAGATAGATTCCTTAGGTTTATTTATTGATTAGTTGGCCACTAAAATGGACTAGTTAGCCACAAATTGACTAGTTTATTTATTGATTAGTTAGCCACCAAAATTGACTAAATGCACTAAACTTGCTTAAATATTTTACTAGTATTTTAATATTAGCATACAAAATAAATATTTATTTTATATGACTTAAATTTATAATAAATATATATTTTTAAATATATAAATTATATTATAATTAAAATTTATAATAAATAAATATTTTTAATATAGATTATTTTTTAAATTTATAATAAATAATTATTATAATAAAATGTTAATTTTTTAATTATTGATCATTTTTTTAAAAAATATTGAAATTTAATTTAAAATTAAAGATATTGAAAATGATAAATTAAAAGAGATAAAAGATTAAAAAATTCTTAAAAACGTTCTAATTGAAAAATGACAGCTAAAAATATTCTTATTAAAAAATAGTAGCTAAAAATATTTTTATTTAAAATAATTGTTCTCATTTAATATATAAGGTGGAGAAAACTAGCAAGGTGAGGGCGTTAATAAATCATAGAAATCCGAATGTGTATCTTATATTTGATTATGCAAATATTTTGAACCCATCCACTTTATCAGAGTTTGTTTCTTTGTTTATTTTTCTAATTTATTCTCTCTAATCCATGATTTTGTCAGTTAGCACGTAGTCATGGCTCAATACATGTGTGATGTTAGATTCCTTGGGTTTATTTAATGATTAGTTGGCCACCGAAATTGACTAAATGCACCAACTTGCCTAATTATTTAATGAAACCAGCCAAGCAAGGACATTAATAAATCAAAGAAATCCAAATGCTATCTTTTATTTGATTCTGCAAACATTTTCTGAACTCCTCCACTTGATCGGAATTTGTTATTCTTTTTTTATTTGTCTAATTTATTCTTCAACATTTCACGATTATGTCAGTTGGCACGTTGTCATGGCTCAAACATATGTGCCATGTTAAATTCCTTGGGTTTATTTATTGATTAGATGCACTAAACTTGCTTAATATTTCATTATAGTCAATAAATCGAGTAAAGCAAGGATGTTAATAGAAATCAGCATGCATATATTATATTTGATATTTTCCAAACACTTTCTAGACCCATACGCATGATCGACATCTGTGTTGTCGGGAAGACTCAACGGCTGTTGGTTGGCCATCAAACCTTGAAATAAATCCATCTTTAGGAAAATAGCTGGCTTTTTTTACAAAAATGATATAAGTTGCTTTCAAAATTTTAGCGTAGTTTAAAAAAACTTTGGTTAAATTGTACTTTCAATTCCTATCGTTAATTGACCATAATCAAAATATGATTTAGAAAATAGAAAATTCGTTGGTGGTAAGGATAGATTCTATGACTTCTTGCACAATAGAAAATTTTTAACTTCTAAACCCCTTAATTTATTTGTTTTATATATAATATAAAACATATATTATATATAATATATAATTGCAATTTTTGTCTGTCTAATATGATCAATGTGCGAAATTATTTTTATTTAATATTAAATTTTTATTATTTAATTTAAAAAGTAATCTAATTATTACAGTATTTTATTAAATAATATAAATAAACACACTTTTTTTTCATTTCCTTTTTTACCCAATTTTCTTCTCACATCTCTATTTTTTTTTATCACACCACTTACTATTAAAATTATAAAATTTAATATTAAAATAATAAATATTTAATATTAAATAATGAATAAATTAAATTAAATTGTGTGCATTCTAAATTAAATTAAATTTAATAGTTATATATTTATAAATTAAATTATATAAATTCAATTCAATTCAATGTTTTTTGTGAATTCTAAATTATGTACTTATTTATTTAATAAATAGAATAAATTTATAATTTAAATTATATAAATTAAATTCTATGTATTTTGTGTATTCTAAATTATATGCTTATTTATTTAATAAATTGTATAAATTTATCAGATTACACTAATTTATAAATTATTTAATTAAATTATAAATTTATATAATTTAATAATTTTATATAATTTAATATTACATCTTTTATTTAATATTAAATATTTATTATCTCATGTAATAGTGTTATATATAATATATGTTTTATGATATAAATTAAATAAGTTAAGTGGTTTAACGGTTAAGGATTTCTTGATGTGTAAAAAATCATGAGTTTTATTCTTACCATCAACAATTTTACCATTGTCTGACAATTTGGTCAGAAAATTTGGCGTTTTTAAACAGCTGGAAAAGAGTGTCAGGCGAAATTTTTTTAAACTACACTACTACTTCGGTAATTTTAAGAGCAACCTATACCATTTTTGTGAGAAAGTCAAAATAGTCCTTACCTTATCTCACACAAAAAAAACAAAAAAACACTCGGCTCTATCTGCATAAACGTTGAGTCAGTCATTCACAAAATTAAGCTGCACTTGCAATTTTTGCAATCCTTTCTTCTTTTCTGTTCGGTCGCTCCCTTTCCTACCATGGCAGCAGAGTTCGTTGGTGGTGTGGTTCTTTCTCCTTTCCTTCAGGTGACATTTGACAGGCTGGCTTCTCAATTTCGGGACTTGTTTCCTGCAGGAAAGCAAAATGAGGCGATTGCAGTCAGGTTTTATACAGTTCACCCTGCACTCATGATCTAGCTGAAAATTTTTTCCATCTTATATTTTATTAATTTTGGAAAGGTTGAAAAATAACAGTAAGGGTTGAGATTCATGTATCCTTCTCTCTCCGACTGCAGAATGCTGAACCTGTTGAAGGGGAAGCTGCGGTCCATCGATGCTGTGGCTGATGATGCAGAAGTAAAGCAGTTCAGAGATCGAAATGTGAGAGCCTGGCTTCTTGAGGTCAAAGATGTCGTGTTTGAAGTAGAGGATCTCTTGGATGAAATAGATTATGAACTCTCCCAATGCAAAGTGGAACCTGAATCTCAGACCATTGCCAACAGGATGTGGAATTTCTTCAAATCTTCTCGTGCTGTGTCCTTTGACAAGGAAATTGAATCGAGGATGAAACAAGTCCTTGAGGAGCTAGAATTTCTCTCAAGCCAAAAGGATTATCTAGGTTTGAAAGAGGCTAGTGGTGTTGGTGTTGGATCAGGATCGGGTAGTAAAATGTCACTTAAATTGCCATCGACGTCTTTGGTGAGTGAAAGTGTTATTTATGGAAGAGATGATGACAAAGAAATAATCCTTAATTGGCTCACTTCTGACACTGATAACTGTAACCGGCTATCAATACTTTCTATTGTGGGCATGGGCGGGGTGGGTAAGACCACGCTTGCCCAACATGTATATAATGACCCAACGATAGAGGGTAAATTTGATATCAAAGTTTGGGTCTATGTTTTAGATGAATTTGATGTTTACAGGGTAACAAGATCAATTCTTGATGCAATCACTTATTCAACTGATAGAAGTAGTGGCCTGGAAATGATTCGTAGAAGATTGGTAGAACAATTGAAAGGAAAGAGATTTCTTCTTGTTCTGGATGATGTTTGGAACGAAAATCGAAACATGTGGGAAGAGGTGCTAACTCCTCTTATTTATGGGGCTCAGGGAAGTAGAATTGTTGTCACCACACGTAGTCAGAAAGTTGCTTCTATCATGCGGTCAAAAGTACATAACCTAGAGCTATTACAAGCAGATTGTTGTTGGCAAGTTTTTGTCAAACATGCATTCCGAGATGATAATCCTTGTATAAATGCTGAGCTGAAGGAGATTAGTATAAAGATAGTTGAAAAATGCAAAGGATTTCCTCTATCCTTGAAAATGATTGGAAGTCTTTTACACACAAAGTCATCTCTTTCAGAGTGGGAAAGTGTATTGAAAAGCAATGTATGGGACTCATTGGATGAATATGGTGAAATTATCTCTCCTTTATTATTGTCCTATCACCACCTTCCTTCTCATCTCAAGAGATGCTTTGCTTATTGTGCCCTATTCCCCAAAGATTATGAGTTCGACAAGGAGCGTTTAATTCTGTTGTGGATGGCTGAAAATTTTCTACAATACCCTCAACAAAATAAGAGTCCAGAAGAAGTTGGTGAACAATACTTCAATGATCTATTATCAAGGTCCTTCTTTCAACAATCAAGTAGAGATGGATTGTGTTTTGTCATGCATGACCTTCTCCATGATTTGGCAAAATATGTTATGGGAGACATCTGTTTCAGCTTGGAAGTTGATCAAACAAAAAGTATACCAAAAAGGACCCATCACCTTTCATTTGTAATCAATCACGCTCAATATTTTGATGGGTTTGGGAAATTAAATGATGCTAAAAGGTTACGTACATTTATACCAACAAGTGAAAGAAAGAAGTTTCTTTATGATCGTTGGTATTGCAAGATGTTGATACATGAGTTATTCTCCAAGTTTAAGTTCTTACACGTCTTATCTTTGTCTGGTTGCTTGGTCCTTACAGAGGTGCCTGACTCAATAGGCAAACTTAAACGTCTCCGTTCGTTAGACCTCTCCAATACGGACATAAAAACACTACCTGATTCAACATGTTCGCTCTATAACTTGCAAATACTGAAGTTGAACCAATGTAGGTATTTGGAGGAACTTCCCTCAAATTTACATAAACTCACCAATTTGCGACACCTTGAATTTATACATACTAAAGTGAGAAAGATGCCGGTGCATTTTGGAGAACTGAAGAATCTGCAAGTATTGAGGCCATTTCTTGTTGGCAGAAGTAGTGAGTTCAATATTCTGCAGCTTGAAAAACTCAGTCTTCTTGGAGCGATATCAATTGGGGAGATGCCATCTATTGTGAATCCCTTGGATATGTTAGGAGCGTATTTGTATTTGAAAATGAAAACACACCTTTTGGAGCAATTTGTATCACCTATAGTACTTCACCTAGAGCAATATGCAGGTCTCAAGATTATGCCCAAAAGTTTGGACAATATGACATGGCAGGGGCTTCTGTCCCTTGCTGAAAAGCCCACAAGTTTGGACAATATGACATGTCAGGGGCTTCTTCCCCCCGCTGAAAAAGATAATATGGCTCTCCCAAAGTTACCACCTTATTGTTTGGAACTGACTGGTCGTGTTTATGGGAGACAAAAAGAGAAAGATCAAGTTGTGGAATTTTTGCAAGACTTGTCTGATTCTGATGATGATAACACAAACACATATACAAACATGTCTATGCTTGGCATAGTGGGCCAAGGTGGGATTGGGAAGACCACACTTGCTCATATTGTTTATGAGGATCACAAAGTGAGGACATGGTTTGAACTCACAGTTTGGGTAACATTTCCCAGTTACCAACTTGATGCTGGGACTTTAGCAATGGTCATACTTAGAATTCTCGAAGTTAGTTTTGACCAAGATGACCAGTTGCTAGACCTGATGCCTCGCTTGCAGAAGAGCTTGAGTGGAAGGAGATTGCTGCTTGTATTCGACGGTTGTTGGTCAGTTCATGAGTGGGAGATACTTCGAACTTGCTTTGAATCTGCTGCAAGAGGGAGTGCCATTATCCTAACCACAGGGACAACTGAGGCTGCATTACAAATGCTTGCTGATCATGTTCTGCACCTGAGCTTCTTATCCATGGAGCATTGCTGGTCCTTGTTTTCAGAGCATTGTTTTGGAAACCAGAGTCTTAGTTGTTCTCCTCAGCTGGAAACAATGGGAAAAAGGATCCTGAACAAATGTGGGGGTGTGCCTTTAGCTGCTAAAATGCTTGGGGGTCTCCTGCACAAGAAGGAATACAAGGTATGGGAGGAGATATGGAGGAGCCAACAGTGGGATTCAACTAACGTTGATCTTCCTACACCATTTGTAAGATTATGCTATCTAGATCTACCTGCACAATTGAAAAGATGCATAACTTACCTTGCTATGTTTCCTAAAGGTTACAAATTTCGGAAGAGGCAAGTGGTTCCCTTGTGGATGGCCAAAAGTTTAATTCAGCAGGGAAATACTGAAATCATGGAAGAGATAGGTAATGAGTATTTTGATTTTCTGGTAGCAAGATCATTTCTTATAAGATCACATAGTGGTGGTAACATGGATTTTACAATGCATGACATGGTTCATCATGATTTAGCCTTGTTCGAATGCAAAAAATTTCATTCCAACTTTGATGGAAGTGGTGAAAGCATTGACACTTCTTGCTTGATCTCAAATGAACAAAATGTTGAAGAAACTTCATCTGATGTTGGCATTGCCGGCATAACTCATGGCCTTCAACAACAGTCGCCAAAAATTGAAGTTAATATACCAACTACTACAAATGATACTGTTCAAAATACATTTGAATCTGGGACTCATTTCGAAACACTGAAAATTTTGGATGCATCACAACTGGTGAAATTACCATCCACATTGCACAGCCTTAGAATTGAAGGGTGTCACTATTTGGAGTCCCTGCAAGATGTTTTGATGAACAGAAGCACCAACCTCTTTGAATTGTTTATAATTGATTGTTGTTCTCTCACGTACGTTACTGATGGATGGTACCCCATTTCCTTAAGAACACTTTATGTACACAAGTGCAGAAAATTAGAATTCCTCCTACCTCTTGAGATAATGCAAAACTTTGAATTCTTGGAACATTTGTTCATTGGTAGTAGTTGCGATTCTCTAAAGTCTTTCCCCGTGAACCTTTTTCCAAAACTTAAAATTCTTTGCATCTGGGATTGTCCCAATTTAGAGTCCCTTTCTATGGAGGAATGCCAGAACAGTAATCTGTCACTCAAGTCTTTGGAAATTCGGGATTGCTCCAATCTAGTGTCCTTCCCAACAAAGGGATTACTTTCTCCCAATCTTAGATCACTGTCAGTTTCCAATTGCAAAAAGCTTAGGTCACTTCCCAATTATATGACCACTCTTACATCTCTTCAATCAGTATTTGTAGTCAAATGTCCAGAGCTTGAGTCAGTACCTGCAGGGGGGCTACCTTCTTCTCTGAAGCTGCTTTCCATTGCCTTCTGTGACAAACTTATACCACAAAAGGAGTGGAATTTACAGATGCTTCACTGTCTCCATCGTTTTGAGATTGAAAGTGGATGTGTGGGCATGCAGTCATTTCCAGAGAAAGACCTTTTCCCTATAAACCTTAACTCTTTATACATCAGCAAACTCCCCAGTTTAGAAGTCTTGGATCACAATGGCCTTCAGCAGCTAACAGCTCTTGAGTCACTGGAGATCAACTGTTGCAAAAAACTGTATTCCTTGCCAGAAGTTTTACCTTCTTCGTTGACTTTCCTCTGCATCAAAGAATCCTCAATGTTGTCTCAGAGGCTCTTGAATCAAGCCAGCGCAGATTGGCTCAAGATAGCTCATATTTGTAACATACAAATTGACGACAATGTTATCTCAAGGAATAGCACAGGTGCCTCATTTTCATCAAGGAATAGGATTCCAGTCTCGAGCAATACTAAGAGGACCTCATACCATAAAGCGACAGTTTCCAAATTCAATATCAAGAACATGCCTGGGGCTCTCTGATAGGAGAGCAAATGGCTGAGGCATTGGAGGAATAAAAGCAGCTGGAAGGAGCTTTGGTGGGAGAGGATCTGTTGACCAAGGATTTTGTGAAACAAGAGCTTGAGGTTATGGCAGAAGAGCAGATGGCAGAGTCTTGTTTGGATGTTTTAAATGGTAAATGCTGCCAGCTTTACTATTGAGCTATGACTATATTCATGGTCGTTTAAATTGATACTTCACTAATTGTTCAATTTTTACCAAAGCAGTACATGTTCGATGAAAATGTGGTAGTTTGGCTATGGATGATGGAAGGCTTAGTTCATCCAGTAAAAAAGCAAGAAAATTGCGGAAGAAGTGATGAATACTTTGACAAACGGGTTTCAAGGTCGCCTATACAATGGTCTGTCGGTGAAGAAGCAAGAATGCATGACCCCATCAATGACCTAGCCACAATAGTTTCAGTTACATATTGTGTAAGGTATCATTATCCTGAGCCTCATCATAGTCTTGCATTGGTTCGTTATTCATCATACTTCAGAGTTTGGAGTGTCTACATAGCTTCCTATAATCATATGGATTAAAGTGTCTACATACCTTCCTAGCCTTTGCCTGCAATAAGACAGTCGATTGTGTGTCTCACGATGATAATTATCACTGTGTTGCCTAACTATCTCGTAGGATTATTTTACTGCAATATCTAGGCTTGACACTAAATTCAAAATTTCCCAGTTCTTACATGCTTCCTCTACAATCCACAGGCCTTTGTTGGTGTCCTATTGCAAGGTCTCACTGAATATCCTGAGAATATGGGAAAATTGGTTAATCTGCATCGCCTTGAGGCAGTAGCACTGAAGAGAAGGATATGTTCACAAAGTAGGCAGACTGCAAATCTCCAGACACAAAGTGGAGGATTGAAGGTTATTTGTACAAGGGGAACTTTCCCTCTTAAAGGTTCAAAATGTTTTTGACCCACCTACAGCTCTCAAGGGTTCAAGACATTTTGAAGTAGAAAGAACACATTGATGTTAGGGGGCTTGTTTGTTTTCTAGCTGGAAATTGCATGTTGCAGTGTTGGAATCTTCTATTATTTTAGAGTATCTGCCCAAATGGAGGTGTATTTAGAAAGCTCTTGTTCTGTTGTCAAGCTATGTTGTTGATGTATTATACCCTAAGTAACAAGTGCTGTGCACTCTTGTTATGTATTTGTACTCTCTCTTTTGCTGTTAATGATAACACTGCCACCATAGCTTCACTGGTTCCAAAAAATATTGTTGTTGCTTTTGAAAGAGGATTAACTTGGGGTATATTTGGCCTAGCCTTTTCTTTACTTAAAAGCCACTTTTAAGTTAAAATTAAAAATAAGAACTTAAAAAAAAGTATAAGTGTTTTGTGAGATTTCATTTTTTTTTTAGCTTAAAAACTCTTTTTAAGTTAAAAGTTGTTTGGTAAATTAAATCATTTCGAATAAAAAGATTCATATTCGTATATGTTCACTAGAATTTGATAAAGTTTCTAGATTTGTGAATTTTTTTTCATATGTATTAAGTTAAGATTTTATATATTATATAAGTTACCAAATTAATTACCTGAAACAAATTATTTTTTACTAAAATAGTTTAGTTCAGATTTGTTAAAAAAATAAATTCAAATTCAAAACAATATCAATTTAGCTAAATTAATATTCAGATTTGTTACTAAATTATGTGATTCAATTTTTATTTTTTTTCATTTAAAAGCAATCCAGACCTCTCTATATATAAACTAGAATAACTATTTTGAATGAGAATATTTTTAGGAGTTATTCTTTAATGAGAATAATTTTAGTTATTTTTCTTTAACGAGAGTATTTTTAGAGTTTTTTTAACCACTTATCTCTTTTAATTTATCTTTTTTACTTTTATTTTTAAATTAAATTTTAATATTTTTAAAAGAAATTATCAATAATTAAAAATAACCTTGTATCACAATATAAATTATTTATCATAAATCTGAAATGTAAATTATATGTTTAAAAATATTTATTTGTTATGAATTTTAATTATAATATAATTTATATATTCAAAAGTATTTATTTGTTATAAATTTTTGTTATATAAGATAAACATTTATCTTGTGGAATACACATATTAAAATACTAGTATACTCTTATTTTCAATAATACTCCCTTGTATTAGACTCTCTGATCGACCCCACCGTTTTATTATTATTGGACAACTTTCGTTCATGGTGTACTTGACGAGATTCGAAAGGAAGCACTTAAATAAATGCTCCGTTTATGTTAAATATAAGCTCCTTGAGTTAGTTTTTATAAAAGCTCTATTTTGTTATGAATATTGATCGTGTGTCCATATTTATTATACATTACGTCTATTTAATTTTTTCTTAATATTATTAAATTATTTGTAACTTTTCAGTTATAATTTGTATTTATAAATAGATTATTCCAATTCTGAAAATAGCACAGGAATTTTTCATTTTCTCTATTATCTTGCATTCTTTCTTCTTTGTATTTTTTGTTCTTAAGCTATTTTCATAATATGTTATTGACACAATTATCAGTGTTTGTAAAGCCTTAAGAATATCCCAATTTTCTTCATTTAAGCATCAAAGAAGTATGTACATTTGCTCTTACACTGCTTATATACTATTTATGTGTATTAGGAACCTTGAACATTGGTGTGGATTGTCTCTTTTTGTTGGTACATATTTTTCCTACTTTAGTTACAATACAATTGGCAATATGCTTCTGAAGTAGCAATATCGAAAAAAAAATTGATAAAAAAATCACGAGGCCAATCATATTAGTATTGTTCTATTCCCAGGAGTGAATGTAGTATTTCATTCCCAGAAGTGAATGTTGGGGCAAACTCGTGATCGTAGTCATAGTTGTGATAATTGTCATGGACATGGTCATAAAAAACAGAGAATCCAAAGAACTTATTTTTTTTAATATTAACATGCATCATTATACTAAATTGTTATAATAATTTATTATAATTATTCGTTATACTTTTAATCTATATGCATACAAATTATGATGATACTAATGATTTGTTTACGATTAATATTCACATTTTCATATTATTAAAATAATGGCTAATAGATTACATTATATTATATATGTTGCTTTGTTCGATATGATGCATATTAATTATGAAAAGTAGTTATAATGATCAATATTAATTAGATATAATACATGACAATAAATTAATTACTGTGTCCAGTTTTTATAATAATAACTATTATTATTATAATTTAAGGAATCACAATATATTGTTGTTAATATATTATAATTGTTATTGAATAGCTTGAGAAAAAAAATAATTATTAGTGATAAGATATAAATGATAAACTTAAAACAAAAATATAGGTCCTTTTTGTTATAAATATTAAAGTTACACTTTATGTTATATTAAATATTGTTTTCAATTAATATACATTCATATTAATTGAGTAATTAAATTAATATCAATTTATATAAATTTATTATTATTATAATTGTTTCATGAAACTCTCTATTGTTACAATTGATTGTGTATTAGGTATTTTACCTCTCTATTATTAAAAAGATAACATAAAGTTTTTATCATTATAAATGAAAGAAAATGACATGTGTCCTTATGAGTAATTAATATCTCTTAAAAATTATTTTCATTGCTTTTATAGTAATCATGACTGTTGAGTTAGAGTAGGTGACAAGATAATTGCTTAGAATACAAATTTAATTGATTTTGTAATTTATTTATTGAGAAATATCAAATCATTGTGATAGAGCTATATATATACAAAAAAAATGTTTATTGAAAAAAATTGAATCTTTTAAAATTCGAATTTGAGGGTCTAGACATTATAAAAAATATATATACTTATATTAGGCGTTAGATGCTGAAATTCATCTATATGCAATATAAGGGTCTTGAACACCATCAAAGAAGGAAAATGCTAAGAATAATTTTTTCATAAGAAGTGGAAAAATAGTACGAAAAGTAAAAAAGAAAAAGATGGGCAAATAAAGGCAATGAAAATACTATCATTGTAGTAGCAAAGACCATTGGTCATGTACTTGTCATACACCAAATCATCTTATTGAATTTTACCAAGATTATTATACTTTCAAAGATAGTTTTATACTTCTAAATAGTAATTTCTTGTATTGATTATTTATACAACTTTAATTTATTTATTTATTTTGTTGATGAAGAGTGAATGTTAGGACTAGCATCAATAATGAAGACATGTGTCTCGTTGAGAGTGCAACGACTCACACAATTCTCAAGAATAATAAGTTTTTCTCTTATTTAATAATGTGAGATGTCAGTGTTAGTACTATATTCAGTACTACAAATATAATTGAAGGCTCCGAAAGAGCTAATATATTTTTACTTGGAGGAACCAAATTACACGTTGATAATGCATTATATTCTTCCAAGTCTTATAGAAACTTATTAAGTTTCAAGGATATTTGTTTAAATGGATACCATATTGAAACAAATAATGAAGGAAATATGGAGTATCTTTATATCACGAGACTTAACTTGAATAAGAAATGTGTATTAGAAAAATTACTTGCTTTTTCCTATGGTTTGTAATATACATATATTAGTACAATTGAAACACATATTGTTGTAAACCATAAGTTTATGAATCAAAATAAATTTGTTGTTTGGCATGACTGGTTGGGCCATCTCGTGTCTATTATGATGTGAAAAATAATTAAAAATTCATGCGAACACTCATTGAAGAATCAGGAGATTATTCAATCTAATAATTTATCATGTATTGCTTGTTCCAAGGAAAGTTGATAATTCGACCATCACTAGTGAAATTGGGAATGAATCTCATGTTTTTAGAATGGATAAGGGTGATATTTGAGGACCAATACATCCACCATGTGGACCATTTAGATATTTTATGATTTTAATTGATGTATCAACTAGATGGTCACATGTTTGTTTATTTTCAACTTGCAACTAGGCGTTTGCGAGATTGCTAGTTTAATTAATTCAACTAAGAGCTCATTTTCTCAATTATCCAATTAAGAAAATTCGTCTTGATAATGCTAGTGAATTTACATCTCATGCTCTTAATGAGTGTTATATGTCTATTGGAATTGATATTGAACATCCTATAGCACGTGTTTATACACAAAATGGACTTGTAGAATCATTTATTAAACGTCTAAAATTGATTATAAGACCATTACTAATGAGATCAAAACTTCCAATGTCTACTTGGGTACATGCAATCTTACATGCTACAATATTAATTCACAACTGGCTAACAAGTATCACAAATCTTCCCCTTTTGCAATTAGTTTTTTGTCAACAATTTGATATTTCTCATTTAAGAATCTTTGAGTGTGTTGCATATGTACCAATTGCTCCACCACAATAAACTAAGATGGGTATCCAAAGAAGGTTAGGAATATATGTTGGGTATGAATCTCCATCTATTATAAAATATCTTAAACCATCAACAGAAGATTTATTTACGGCTCAATTTGCTGATTGTCATTTTAATGAATCAAATTTCCCAACATTAAAGGGGAGAGAATAAGTAGTTAGAAAAGGATATTAGTTGGAATGAATTATCATTATCTCATCTTGATCCTCATACAAAACAATGTGAACTGAAAGTTCAAAAGATAATTCATTTACAATGCTTAGATAACCAATTACTAGATGTATTTATTGACCCAAAAAGGGTGACTAAGTCATATGTATCAGCTATTAATGATCCAATAAGAATTGATGTCCCAATTGGATAATCTAATATTGCAAACAAGTCTCAAACATGCATGAAGCGTGGTAGACTCGTAAGTTCCAGAGATAAAAATCCTCGAATAAGAAAAGGAGTCAAAAGGTAACATGACCAAATTGAGGATATGGAAAGTCCAAAAAATTCCTTTAACATAATTAATATTTCAATTCTAGAAGAACCCAAGTACCTGAAATTATTGAAAATGAGGAGATCTCAATAAATTATGTCATGAATGGAATATGATGGAACCGAAATGAAGTCAATGTTGACGACGTGTTTGCATATAATGTTGCACTAAATGTAATAAATGATATCGAGGATTAAGAACCAAAGTCCATTAAGGATTGTCGACAAAGAAATGATTGACCAAATTGAAAAGATGCAATTGGGGCAAAATTAGACTCGCTTGCTAAGCAAAAGGTTTTTGGACCTATAATTCGTACACTTGAAGGTGTAAAATAGTTGGATACAAATGGAATTTTGTGCAAAAACAAAATGAAATGGATGAAATTATGAGATACAAACCACAACTTGTTGCTCAACGATTTTCACAAAGACCTGGTATTAATTTTGAAAAGACATATTCACTTGTAGTGGATGCAAGTACTTTTCAATACTTAATTAGTTTGGTTGCACATGAAGGGCTCGATTTACATCTAATGGATGTCGTTACAACCTATTTGTATGGTTCTCTTGATATTGACATTTACATGAAACTCCCTAAAGGATTTAATTTTCTCAATAGTGCAGGTTCTCAAGAAGATTACTCAATCAAATTGAATAAGTGTCTTTATGAACTAAAACAATCTGGACACATGTGGTATAATTGTCTCAGTGAGTATTTGATAAAAGAAGGATATAAAAATAATCCCGTTTGTCCATCTATTAATATGAAAAGATTTGGAAATGAATTTGCCATAATTGTTGTTTATGTAGATGACATAAATATTATTAGAACTCTTGAATAGCTTTTAAAAGCTATAGATTGCCTAAAGAATGAGTTTGATATGAAGGATTAAGGAAAGACAAAGTTCTATTTGGGATTACAAATTGAATATTTAAATAATGGAGTTTTTATGCATTAAGAGGCTTATATAGCAAAGATGCCTAAAAGGTTTTATATGGACAAATCATATCTGTAGTACACTCCAATGGTTGTAAGGTCTTTAAATGTGAACAAAGATCTTTTTAGACCTCAAGAAAAGGATGAAGAACTACTTGGTCCTAAAGTACCATATCTTAGTGCTATAAGAGCACCAATGTATCTTGCTAATTACACACAACCTGATATAGTATTTGCTATCAATTTATTAGCAACATATAATTCTTCACCTACACGAAGACATTAGAATGGAGTTAAGCACATACTTCGTTATCTTAGAGGTACAATGGATATAGGCTTGTTTTATTCAAATGTTTCTAAGTCAGATCTAATTGGTTATGCAAATGCAGGTTATTTGTCAGATCCTCACAATGGTAGATCACAAACATAATATTTGTTTACACACAGTGGTACAGCCATTTCATGGCGATCTCTGAAACAAACCATAACAACCACATCATCTAATCATGCAGAAATGTTAGCATTACACGAGGCAAGTCATGAATGTGTTTGGTTAAGATCCATGATTCAACATGTGCGAAAAACTTGTGGTTTATCTCTAGAAAAAATGACATCGACAATCATATGTGAAGATAATGCTGTATGTATTGCTTAGTTGAAATAAAGATACATTAAAAGGGATAGAAGAAAGCATATTTTACCAATGTTTTTTTTCATTCATGATCTTCAAAAGAATGGTGATACAACTATTCAACAAGTTCGCTCATGTGAGAGTCTAGCAAATTTTTTTACAAAGTCACTGCCAAGTAAAATTTTTGACCAACTGGTACACAAAATTGGACTTCATCGTCTTAAAGATGATTATCTGCATGAGGGGGAAAAATAAATACGTTTGGTATTATTTTTTCCTTTGCCATGGTTTTGTCTCATTGGGTTTACCTAACAAGGTTTTTAATGAGGTAGATGATAACGTATTGAAGAATAATGTACTCTTTTTTCTTCACTAGGTTTTTATCCCACAAGATTTTTCCTAGTAAGGTTTTAACGAGACACATTCTCAAATAATGGACATCCAAGGGGAAGTGTTATGAATATTGATTGTGTAGTTGTCCATATTCATTATACATTATGTCTATTTAATTTCTCCTTAATACTATTAAATTATTTGTAACCATTTAGTTACAATTTGTACCTATAAATAGGCTACTCCAATTTTGAAAATAACACCAGAATTTTTCATTCTTTCTATTATTTTGCATTCTTTCTTCTCTATACTTTTTGGTCTTAAGCTATTTTCATAACACTTTTTTAATTATTTTTTTATAAAAAATATGTCACTTATATTTTTAAAGACCATATATAAAAGACATTTGGCCCAGCTTTTCATTTTAAAAAGAAAAAAAGCCAAAAAAAAAAAAACTAGACCAAAAACAACCTTAGTATCAAATTTTGATGAATGTTATGGATTGAAGTCCATATATAGACATTAACTAAATACGTGAGTAACCTCAAACGATGCGAGCATTATATAAAAAATGTTCCCGGCAACAAAATTAAAGTCAAATAGCATAGCATTGAACTGGGCCATAATCACTACCATCAATCACTATGCTCAACATAATTATACATAATTACAAATAACTACACAGGTGTAGTGAAATCACAAACTTGCTATCCAAGAGTCATAAAAATGCAGTAAGAGTGATGGAACTAAAACATGACTTGCTAAGTAGTTACTATTATCCTCATTGGACAACTGATTAAGAAGTTGCTTAACCTCAATAGTTGGGGGCCAAATGGCAGGGTTAAATTTTCTTAGGCAAGTTGGAATTTGGTTTCTCAAATTGGGTCAAGCTTGTTGAATCAAATCTGAAAGAGTTGATTGAAATTGAAGATTAGATTAAGTGGGTAATTTATTTATTTATTTGAGTAGAAGGGGGTTAAAACCCCACATCCAAAGATTAAATTAAGCGGGTAATGGATCAACATGAAATTATTTTAGGCCTTTTATTATTTTTCTTTCATGTAAATTAATAAAAGATTCTTTTGTTTTCAAGGTGATTTGTCCTATATATGACAAGCATCACAATCAAAAATTATTTTGCAATCACTAGTTCATACCATCCTTGATACAAATATCAAATTGAAGGAGAAATGTGGAATATATAGAACATCTGTTAGACATAATTTATCAGAAATGACAATTGTCTTAGATATGTTAGTGGTCACTTGAAATCCATTAGACAACTTAACATTGACAAGCCTTATTTTTCTATTACACTGAAAAAATGATATGGAATGGCATACATGATCAGTGGCCCCCATATCTAGTATCCAATTACCCCGAATCATCGTGTTTAGTAATAGTACCTAATTTATTTGTTGGCTAAGTCACAATGTGGTTGACATTGTGGTTTATAGTAGATTGCTGCAACATTACCAATATGGCTTTGTGCTACTCAGGTGTAAAATTCAACTTTGAAGGATCTTCCACATCTTCTTTCTGCTTAAGTGATTTGACAAATCACAAATCATCTTCTGTTTCATCTTCAGCTACAAAATTGTTGGCATTAGAAGTCCTTTGAAAATTTGGAGGATACCCATGTTGTTTAAAGCATATATCTACGGTATGGCCTACTCTATTATAGTAAGAACACACCTTGGTGCCTTTGCCTTTACCACTTCCACTCTTGCCACTTAAATTTAATCCTTTCCCATGGGCCCATCTACCTCTATAATCTTCATCATTGGTATTCATCAGGATCCTTGGCTCCTAAAGTTGAATGCTCAACTATCTTTCTTGTTGAATGAGCAAAGAAAACACCTTACTTATGTTGGGAGTGGATCTATGAGCATGATCTAGGATCTCACAACTGAATACTACTCATTTAAGCCTTTAAGGAACCTTATTACATAGTCATTCTCCCTATAGGATCTGAATGTGGGAATCAAATTGCGGGCACAACTAATCTAACATGTACAAGCAGGAATGGGCCTAAAATTATCTAATTCTTACCAAATTCCTTTTAGGTGAGTGTGGTAAGTGGTTATGGAGGTATCTCCCTGTTTGTATAGGTATAACTCTTCCTACAACTCAAAAATACGGAATATGTCACCTTGATAATATCTATTCTTAAGATTTTTTCATACCTCAGCGGCAGTCTCCATCCAAAGGACACTTTGCATGATGGAAGGCTTTAATGAATGTAATATGCATGGCAACACAAGTTTGTTGCATTTGTTCAAATCTTGTGGTTGGGATCTCCAATAGAAGACTTTAATGCCACATGGCTCTTGACCATTGGTGATAATTTTCACCATTCAATCAATCAGATACCAGTACAACTCCTAGATTTTGGTTGTGGAGCAAAGTAGAAGGGGTTGGTGAAATTAGAAGTCATGTTTGCTGGAACTAAATCCACCATCAAAAATCTTCACTTCAATCTCAGAAGATGAATATGAATTGCTATTGAATCTTGAAAGATCAACTGCACAGAGATCCATAAAGAATATGATCAAGAATCAATTGTATCATAATTGAATTAGATCAAGAATTAGATTAAGAATTAGTTAGGGCAAAATCACATGCAATTTCTAACTAAAACCAAAGAAATCCAAATCGAGGATGAATTGCAAAACCCTAAATTAAAGGATTGAGAAGAACGATTCATCAAACAGGATCAGAGTTTAGCAACAGCGGTAATCAGAGTCCCTCAACAAAAGAGACTTTGATATCATGTTAAAGTTTCACCTTGAGAAGCATGAAGAAATGAAAGAAAAACTGAAAGAATAGAGTCTTAACTATTTCGCGAAAGGAAGAAAAGTGATTCGTATTATTCGCAACTGCTTTGACAACAAATAATTACATATATACATACAGGAAGCTACACAAAATTGTCTAAAAGAGAAAGAAAAAAAACTAACTAATAACCCACTAACTGAGTTACAATAATGGCCCAGTACAAAAGCCCAACTAGCTATATTAGTTAACAATTGATAAAAGGTTCTTTTTTCAAACTGTTTACTGGCATTGCTTTTGCTGATCGACTTAAAACATTTAAATATTTTGTTGGGTACACTTTTTTTTTTCTTATTCACACTTTTTTAGTGTGAAATACATTCTCATTCCAAATATTGAAAGTGTCACATTTTATAAGTGTTTTTCATTGGTTAGTGATTTTTAAAGTAGACCACCAGAAATATCACCTATTAGTTGTTATTCCAGGTTTGTTGACTCATTACATTCATATTTTAGTCATTTGCAAGTTTTTAAATTACGTACTAACAATTATGAGTTTGGGCCTAACTCATTCCCACAAAACTAGCTTGTAAGACGAGGGTTGTCCTTCACTTATATAGACTAATTTGGCTTGACATCTATGGGTGGTCCAATAATAGCCCAATAACAAGTGGCACGATAAGTCCAACAACAATAACTAGGATAGACTCCAATACCATCTTACAATTATAGGTTTGGGCCTAATTCAAACCCACAAAACTGGCTTATGAGGTGAGGGTTGCCTTCTACTTATATATTCTATTTTATCCTTATCACTAGTCATTGAGTATTTTTCAATACACTCCCTCACGCCCAGCACTATTGGGCTTAGTGTGCGGATAATATGATAGATGACCTATTAATGGATCTAGGATAGACTTTGATACCATCTTATATGCTAAATGAATTGATATTGAATTGCTTCAAAGCAAAGAAAAAATAATTAGCTCTGATGAAGCATCACATTAAAATACTGGTTCACTAATATTTGGTCCTTTCAAAAATTATATAGCCAAGTTATAGAAATTAGGCATCTGATTATGCCCATAAGTATTGGGATTTGATTATGTAATAAATGAATGGATATACCTGAATCATCTATTTATATTGAACCTGAACTTTTGCTACTAAAGCATTAATGCATAAAGTCTTTACAGTATATATGAAGGAAATGAAATATAATCATGAAGAGGTTTCTCTAAGATACTCAATTTGGAAAGATAAGGTGGTGAGAATAGTAAATCAGATATGTTTTAAAAATCAAGCTTGCCCTGTCTTTGAAGTCACAAATAGGAAGCTTCATATGCTTACTGTCATTGATCTACATTCCTTCACAAAAGAAGGTTGAACTTTCTCCTTCAGGTAGTCAACATTAAGAGCGAGGTAGAACTCAAGTGCTTGTGGTTCAATTGAAAACGTTTGCCAAAATGGAACCCACTTTCTTGTGAAGTCTGTCTCCATAAGGGATTCAAACGTTAGCATTGCAGCACCGTCATTTGACACATATTAGCTGTAATCAAGATAGATATTACTTTATCGTGCACCATCCGTTGATTTTATTTACCTTTCACAAATTCTGAACAGAGTTAACATTGATATTTTAGCTCCACATGCTTGCCTGTGTCAAACAACTTCTTATCCTGCTTAAACTGTTCGGTAGTCTCATAACACTGTTTCAACAATGGGACACTTAAGCTGTCGACTAAAAACCTTCAAAGAACTAAGTTTTTCAAGTGGAATCTACGTGATAAAAAAAAACACAACTACCTCGACAAAATAAATATCTACAATAGTTTGACAAGATATAGCATAGCAAATTAAATAAAATTTCTATATCTAACCACTATATACCTAACCAATGGACAGTGGTATATGCAGTGTTTTCAAAATCAATGTATATGCAACTGCACAACGTAACCATATTATTATCATACTTATTTGGGAGATGATATTAAGAGCAGCCACAGGACAAAAAGCTTGTAGAAGAGGAATAGTATAGTATAAAGCAACAGAATTGAAGTGTTTTCCCGCATGGAGCGGACATCAGAAAGATATTTTGGTGAGAGGCCCTGCTTCCATTTCCGTAGCGAGAGCTCTGAGGTCGAACATCATACGGATTCACGAGTAGAAAATCAGCAAAGAAGGCATGAGTAGTGAACGACGTTGACAACAAGATGCATATCTTTGCTGATTTTCTACTACGTGAATCCGCCTGATTATCGAATGGAGTAACCAAGGAGAGGATATGATAATAAGTGTGAATGCCACTAGAAATGTGGACCCTCAATAGTTTAAAATTACTTCAACCCAGCAGCTGCTCCTCATCTATTTACAGTACACTCCTATGCAGCTGATCTGATGGAGGGTTCGTTTAACCCAGGAACTGTGGACATCAATTATTAGTCTTTTTAGCCTCATCCGCTTAATTTATAGGTTTAACTAGTATTTTAATTTAATTTGTGCATTACACATAATAATAAATGTTTATTGTTATATAATGAAAATTTATAATAAATAAATATTTTTAAACATATAAATTATATTTTAAATTAATAATTAATAATTTATATTATAATATAAAATTATTTTTAATTTAGGAAAAGAAATAAAAGAAGGTAAATTGAAAAAGATAAACAGTTAAAAAGATTAAATGTATAAATAAAGATAAAAATATGGTAGTTTGAGATAGTTGAGAAAGAATTTTTTTGCATATCCGAAGAAGAAAAAAGAGAACATATTGAAAATGTTTAATAGAGAGAGTGAGATTATACTCTCCAAATAATAAAAGTATATATGTGTTAGGAAAGAATTCAAATTTCCAATTTCAAATGTTTAAGATATTGTTCAAATTTTTAAAAAATATTATTTGTATTTTAGGAATTTATTTCTTCTTTTAATATTAGGATGTAAGTTGTATAAATATAGAGTTAGTGAGATAAGGAGAATCATCTGACCTGTAAAAGGGGTCACCACGGCCTGGAGAGGGGAGTCATGAAGGGTTTCACAAGTTTGTCCAAAAAACTTGTATTGGGATGTAATCATTTGATAGAATGAATAAAATTGAAATGTTTTCGTGGACGTAAGAAAGAGGTGTCGAACCACGTTACATAAAGCTTGTGTGTTCTTTTGTTGTTTCTATATTTTGTGTTTTTGTAGTGTGTATGAAAGCTGTTGTTTCCCCAATAGTGGTATCTGAGCTGATGGTTGTGTAACTCGGTGACCTGTTAGAGGAGGAGTATTAAAGCTTGTTGAAACTAATGGCCGATTGGTGTGGGCTCTTTGTGTCAAAAGTCTTTTTGGCTATAGGAAGTCAAGCGGCGTGTCTTGGTAGGCTAAAAACAGTGCAAATTTTTGTGTCAAAAGTCTTCTTGACAATGGGAAAGTCAAGCGACATGTCTTGGTAGTTAACGGTGATGCGAGTACAAGAAGTGTCACCATCCAATACTTGTGAAGCAGAAGCGAAAAACACACCAAAGTGCGAAGCAGAAGTGTAATTGGAGGAGATTGCGATGAGCATTTATGACGATTGAAAGTTGTTCTAGAGGTTACTCGAACCAACAGAGTCTCTTAAGCTGACGATGCTTCCCCAAGCATCATCAGCTCAGGGGCAGCTGTTTTGGAGGTTACTCAGACCTATGGCTCTAAGTCGGCCCTACACCACCTATTCCGGTTTTAACATCCTTAGGTATCCCAGCTCATGTTTCCCTGCTATCGCAGATCAACTCTACTTCGACCCCGACACGGCATCGAATGCACCTAGTGGCAAGGAACGCGTGTAGTTGGGTACCTAAACGCATGCTGCCACGTAGCACCTTGCTCTAATAGAATTTTCCTCCAAAACACCTTATATAAAGGACTCCACACCCATCAGGTACTCAGACGCTCTCTCATACTCTCCCATATTCAGACCCATATTGACTTAAGCATCGGAGTCCTTGCAGGTGCCACCACTGGAGACACTAGGAACCACCGTGGGAGCTCACCAGAGACGTATCCTTGTGTTCACCACACAACATTGGCACCGTTTGTGGGAATCGTCTTCTGATTCTCTTCTCTTCATTTTGTTTTCTTCATTCTCTAAAGAACGTGATGGTCAGCACAAGAAATCGCAAGTCCACTGTGGCACCTTCACTACCAAAGCTTCCACCACCATCGCCTAAGGATGGCGAGGCAGCTTCTGCCACTCCTAAGGCGGCTTCTAGTGCGAACGCGGTTCCAAGACCATTCGTTACTATGGTGGACCTCGCTGCATTGTTACAACGGTAGAGAGAAGCATTGAAGGAGCAAGAGAAGATCATTGCTGAACTCCGGGTGAAGAGAGACAGTAAGAAGGTTACGAAAAATACTTACGACCACACTGAGAGGTCCGTCGCCTTCGCTCTGAAGCCTGCGCTGGAGATGAATGACGCGCACATGACAACGAAGCTAGACGAAGAAGATGAGATGGTTCCGTTTAATCTTCCTTTCTCTTTGAGGATCTTGAACTTGCAAGTCCCAAAGTAGCTACAGCAATTACCTTCTCTGGAGTTGTATAACGGATCTTCTGATCTAAATGACCACCTCTTAGTGTTCAAGTCAGCAATGTCGTACAAAGGAGCGTCGGCCTCATTGACATGCAGAGCGTTCCCACTCTCGTTGAAGGGAGTGGCACTAAAGTGGTTCCAATCTCTAGAACCGAGGTCCATTGACTCATGGATGATGTTGAAGGAAAAGTTTAAGACCGCCTTTGCAACTAGCAAGGCCAGGCCAAAGACTGAGGCCGATTTGCGGAGGATCCGCCAGGGCGCGGACAAGCTGTTAAGGGAGTACATCGGAAAATTTAATCAGGAGGCAAGAGTTGCCGAAAACTTACAACCTAGAATGGTTCTGATGCTGGCTAAGGACGGGGTGAGGCTAGGCACGCCTTTCTTCATGTTGATCACTAAAACACCTCCGGCGTTGATGGAGGAGTTTTTGAAGAAGACTAAGAAGTATATCAATTACGAAAATGTGATGGAGGCCAGTAAAGTGAAGACGGCCAAGATTGAATCGCAGAAGAGGAATCCGTAGGCAAAGGCTGACAAACCACCGCGTCACGAGGACAAGGGTCTATATAAAAAAGGCCCGAGGTTTGAAGAATATACACCGCTGAACACCTCAAGAGGAAGAATTTTGAACGAGGTATTCAACGTGGAGTTCGTAGAGGAAGAAATAAAGCTCCCGAGGCCAATAAAAAACAGTGAAGGGGGGATCAATCCAAATACTGCTGATATCATAGGGCGATTGAGCATGATACTGACGAATGCTTTCAACTGAGGGATGCAATTGAAGCATTGATTAGACGTGAGAGACTGGACCGCTTTGTGAAGTGAAGCGGAGGTCGCAGCGATAGAGGGCAACGTCCCTCGCTGCCAAGAAGAGAGAGATCAAGGAGCCCAAGGCAGGGGTGCTCTCCACCTCGGAGAGAAAGATCACCATGCCGACATGGCCCACCGAGAGGCCACTCACCAGCTTAGCCATCATGGGATGATGTCGAGGTACGAGCTATACATCGTCAATCTCCTAGACGATTGTCATCTCGGCGACCCACAAGATCCCTGCGCACTCACCCATAAGAAGCCACGAGATCATATACGTCATTGCTAGAAGAGTCTCGGGAGGAGGCCCGTCGAATAACGCGAAAAAAAGACATGCTAGAGAAGTGATGACAACTTCTTCTGGGGCTCGTGTTGATAAAAGCCCTGCAAAGTAAAGAGCACCAACCTTGGTGTTTGACAACTCTGACTATGCCAACGTTACGCCAAACCACGATGATCCTCTAGTGGTAAAGGCCTTGATAGCGAACAAGGAGGTTAATCGGCTACCGGTAGATATTGGCAGCTCCGCCAATGTTATGTTTTACGAGCTATTTCAGAAGCTAAAGATACCGAAATCCGAGTTCATGCTGTATAAGGAGGACCTGATAGGGTTCTCTGGACATCACATAACACCAGTAGGGTACTTAAAGCTCCACGTGACTTTTGGAAAGCCGCCATGCACAAAAACCATTTCCACACGGTTCATTGTCGTAGATGCGAAGTCCTCATATAATGCAATCCTGGGCAGATTGACGTTGAACGCTTTAGGGGTCGTTATCTCAGTCTCGCATTTGGTTATGAAGTTCATCACTGATAATACGGAGGTAGTCACCCTTCGAGGTGACTAGAGGAAAGCAAGGGAATGTTACAAGAAATCCCTTAAAGTCGGACCCAAGCTCAGACGTGGAATGCATGCAACCTCAGACGATACTACAGTTAAGGCATGATGGGTAACGCTAATTTTGATTCACTAGCTATTTTAAGTCTGTAGTATAGGTAGTTAGACTCACATAATATAACTTGTGGCTTGTGTAATACTTTTTGTCCCACGAGATTAATAATATGAGAGTTTGCCTGCCATACAAAGTTGAGTACAGGGGTAAACTGACACAAAGAACAAAGTTGTGCGAACTACCCCGTGTACGTGGATTCGCTCCAGCCGGGGTAGGAATATCACTAAAAACGAAGACGAAGCCATGCGAACTACCCCGTGTACATGGATTTGCTCCAGCCGAGGTAGGAATATCACTAAGAATGAAGACAAGGCCATGCGAACCACCCTGTGCACGTGGATTCACTCTAGCCGGGGTAGGAATATCGCTAAAAACGAAGACGAAGCCATGTGAACTACCCCGTGTACGTGGATTCACTCCAGCCGGGATAGGAATATTGCTAAAAACGAAGACAAAGCCATGCAAACTACCCCGTGTACGTGGATTCGCTCCAGCCAGGGTAGGAATATCGCTCCAGCCGAAATAAGAAGAGTTCCAACTCGTCGAACATATACAAGGCTCATCAGGCACAAAAAAGGCAAAAGGTATATATGACGAATACATATGTTGAAACTCATTTCAGGTATAAAAGAAAAATAAAGACAGAAAACAAGAAGCGTAAACTAACATTGGCGTTTAACAAAAGCGCAAAGAACTAAAGTTGAAGTTGAAAGCATGAAAAGAAAAGCAAAAATGCGAGGAACAACGGACAAAACATGAAGAATGAAAGCCGAAACTAAAAGTGTGAAAAGAAAAGCAAAGGATCACGGCATATACATTAAATCTTAGTCAAATGAAAAGAACAAGATTATGAAGCATCAAAATTCATTACTAATGCTTAAAGAAATTACATATACATATCGTCTGACAGGAACATAAACAAAAATTACAAGATAAACCAGCGTCCCGGCCCTTCATACTCCGGCGTTGGCAACACTTATAGAAACACCGACATCTCCGGAGTCATGATCATCACCTAGGATCGCCACCTCAATTAAAGGAGGGACATTCGGCGTCACCTGCAAGGTTGATATGAAGCTATTTGCAAGTTCCCTCGTAGCATCTTGTTTATCCATTTGAGGCTTAAAATCAACCTCGACCCCTTGATGCTCTCCTCCGGCTTCATCTTCCTCGACCTGATCATCAACTTCAGAATCAACCGTTGGAATAGTAGGATCCGCCGGCGTCATCTCTCCATCTATATTCGCATGCCAAATGCCATCAATGACTTTGCAATCCGGGCGGGCACAGGCAAGGTCCAGATTGCACTGAAGGAGGAAGCGCACTTGCCCTATAGTGTTGTCAAAAGACAGCTGGACGGACTCGATCCAACGGCGGCACATCAAAATGAACTCCTCTTGAGAAGTTGCCAGGCCGACCTCTAAGCCATGAACTTTCTCTTCAGAGACCCGAAGCCAAGACGATAGATTCGTTTCAAGCTCGGTATATCTAGCGTCAGCCACGAACAACTTCTCCTGATGGTCAACTTCAACCTTGGCCAATAGTAGCCTTTTAGTTTTCTCCGCGTCCAGCTGTCCCTTCAAACCTCACACCTCCTCATCCAACTCGGCTATCCTCCGGCCAGATTCCTCTTTAGCCATACGCGCCCCCTCTTTTGCTTGCTGGAGCTGAGATATTATCAAATCTTTCTCAGCTAAAGCGTCCAGAAGGTTGGTGGCACCAAAGGCGTTTTTCATCTGCATATATTGCGTATAGCCATGAAACATATAGCCGAAGAGATTGCCCAACCCTCAATCCGGGTCTGCAATGCCCCCAGGTCCCCCCGCATGTTGCTCATTTCCTCCTGAATTTCTTCTTCAAAAACAATCGCCTCCTCGAATAACATACGTTGGTCAACTAACTCTACCAGCGAAGGCTAGGGTTGATCATTCTGACATTTCTTCAAAGGCAAGGCCTTCTCTTGCGCTTCATCGGTCACAGCTCTTTTTGTGGAACACCAGTGGCAGAACCAATGACGACAGAAGCAGCTCTCACCACGTCAGTTTATGCGCCAATAACGGGGGCAATTTTTTACAAGGGAGCATCCCGGACCCTAGCCTCCCTTATGACTATGCATTTTGCTGTAAGGGGAAGCGCCTTTGATTTCTCCACGACCTTGGCCTTTCCCTTGACCCTCCTAGACTCCTTCAGTTTAGCAGCTTTATCTTGTTAAGGGCCAAGGCGAAGTTGGCCATCTTTGACTTCACCATTTCGTCTACAAAACAAAACAGGCCGAGTCAGAATATACACAAAAGGTTAAAAAAATCAAACAAAAAATATAAATATGCAAGGATTCACAAAAACACACCAAATTTATGGCGGTACTCCGATGGAGTGTTGTCGATCAACCATTGGCACGAAATCCGGTCTTGCAGATTCTTGACCATAGCAAAGAAATGCTCCTGGGCTCAAGCTTCATCCAGGGTCAGATCAACATCCCGGACCAGATATTTACCGGAGTCCAAGCAGTAATGGTCGTACGACCAATACAAAGGGAACCAGGGTTCAATAACATTTTCCCTTGCGTTCCGAACCATAAACAGGACCTCCCAACTCTCCGCATGGGGACGTAAAAAGAAAAATTTATCTTTGTAATCTTTATATGAGTCTTAAAACAGCTTCAACAGTGCCCGATCCCAGACACTTTAGAATGAGACGAAGAAAAACTTGCTGTCATATGTTTGGCGAAGGGGGGTGAAATAGTATAACAACAAACTCCGGGTGCACACAACCCCCTCTCGAGCACACAAGCTCTAGAACGCCACAAGGAATGCCTAGCTGTTGGGATGTAGTTGCAAAGGGGCGACATTCAAAAAATTCAAAACGGACACTTGGAAGTCTGTAAAGGGCAACCTTACTCCGAGGTGTTCAAAGAAGGTCAGGTACATCGGCAGGAAATCCGAGTATAAATACCCAACCTTGGCTTCATCTAGCGGAGCCCCTATATTATCCTTCCGACCTTGGGAGCATATATGGTCATCGTTTCTAGGAGCCATCACATCGAAAGGCATCTCGGCAGCTCCTCGACTAAGCTCAAGACGGCCCACCAAGGCATCTAATGCCTCTTGAGAAAAGCATGACCTAGTTCTGGCCACCTTTTTATCTACCCAATCAATGCCAAGGTCGACAACGTCATGATAGGCCTCTAGAGTAGTCTCCACATTCCTGACGGTCTTCCCCATTTCCCTGCCAAAAACACCAGAAAAAGAATCAGAAAGGGCTGGTTGTTGGTCAAGCTACGACACAACCTCAGTAATAGTTTTCGTCTGCCTTTTAACCCCAGAAGCGCTACCTGGCCTGAAGGGAATTTTCATTAGGTCGGGATATTGCACCCAAGCCTTCGCGTACTCTAGCACTTCATCTGGGTCATATGACATTCCTACAACCTTCAAATGACTTCGACACTTCTCCAAGATTTCGGGACAAATTACTATTTCAGGCAGCGAAGGTTGTTTCAAGTCGACTGTTAAAGGGTGCTCGTTGACCCTTCTTGCAGACCGCTGCCTATCTACCCTACCCTGAACAGACCCTCCCCCATGTGCAGATGCAGGGTCGACAAAGGAACTGGCACGACCAGCATCATCACCACGAGCACGGCCGCCAGCACCACGAGACAGAGGTGTTTCAAAAGACAACCTTTTATATTATGGGCCTATATTGAGGCAAAGCCCAAGCCCAAGCCCAGATTTTTCAAAAGACAACCGCCAAATCTCCTAGAATTCGAAGCACCACAAAGTTTAAGATATTGAGTCATTACGTATTTAATGCACCTCAGCTATCGCAAAGTTACGGTGCACTTGTCTGAAAAAACAAAAGGATGCGCGAACCGTTCAAATCCAAAGTCGGCAAGACCTTCCCTAGCAAAAAGCTCTACCAACTTAGGGACAACACCACCCTGGAAGCCTCTTTTAGTCTCTTAAGCCGACGATGCTTCCTCAAGCATCACTGGCTTGGTGACAACTGTTATGGGGGTTACTCGAACCTATGGCTCTAAGTCGACCCCACACCACCTATTCCAATTTTAACATTCTCAAGTATCCCGGCTCGTGTTTTCCTGCTATCCCAGATCAACTCTACTTCAACCCCGGCATAGGACCGAATGCACCTAGTGGCAAGGAACGCGTGTAGTTAGGCACCCAAACGCATGCTGCCACGTGGCACCTAGCTCTAACAGAATTTCCCTCCAAAACACCTTAAATAAAACACTCCACACTTATCAGGTACGTGGACGCTCTCTCATACTCTCCCATATTCAGACCCATACTGACTTAAGCATCGGAGTCTTGCAGGTGCCACCATTAGAGACGCCAGCAACCACCGTGGGAGCTCACCGGAGACATATCCTTGTGTTCACCACACAACAAAAATAAAATAGGAAATTTGAAAATTTTAATTGAGAGAGGAATTGTTAGAAAATAATTCAAATTTCTAATTTCAAATCTTTAGGATATTGTTCAAATTTAAAAAAATATTATTTGTATTTTAGGGATTTGTTTCCTCTTTTAATATTGGAATGCAAGTTGTTTAAATAGGAAGTTTTTGAGATAAGAAGAAGTGAAGAACTACTGGACCTGTAGAGGGGGTCATCCCGGCCTAGAAACGGGAGTCATGGAGGGTTTCACAAGTTTATCCAAAAAACTTGTATTGGGATGAAATCATTTGAGAGAATGAATAAAATTGAGATGTTTTTGTGAACATAGGTGAGATGTGCCAAGCCACATTAAATAAAGATGTGTCTCTCCCTAATAATATGTTTGATCCACGGGTAAGTGAAATGGTATGCAAACCTTTATGTTTTCTTTTTCTGAAGTGGAAATTGAGACTTTTAATATTTGGTTAATGTGTTAGAGATATTAGTGATGTTAGTTATTTTTATTTTTTATTAAAATATATTGTTGTTAGTGTTTGAATATAGTGATTTTTGTAAGTTATTTTCTTGAATATTAATTGATGCACTTGAATATTTTGTTAGTTTATGTTAATTAGTATTTGGTTAAGACTTTTTGTTAAATATTTTGGTTTGGGCTTCACTAGTATCTTTATAAAGTCCAAGTTTTGCCTGTATCTCAAATATAACGTAAGAGTTTGACATATTTACCTGATCTAGGCCCTTTTTTTAAGATCTAATCTAACAATTTGTAAAAGTTTAACCCGACTTGACTTAAGAGTACATTTAAAAACCTCTTTATAATAAAATATTTTAAATATGTTAAAACTTTACCTCGAAGTATACTAATAAACTTAAATTTATATGCAGGTCAAATTATTTTCTTCTTTGAGGAAATTTAGTAAAATTTGTCTAGAAAAATTACCAAAACAATATATCACTTGACCTTTGGAAGTAGATTCCAATTAAATTTATCTAGTCTGTTCGTCGAGCTTAAGTCTCGGTTCTCCTATAGTCCTATAAATTTTACTCATGCTATTTACACGGGGATTTACGAAGTTGGATTCCTTGGGTTTATTAATTGGATAAGTTAGCCACCGAAATTGACTAATAATAAAGTTCCTTGGGTTTATTAATTGATGTACAAAGTCAAGCTATTTACACTACCTTAAGATATTTGATCAGCTATAATTGGTCTCTATTTTTTTATTGAAATACTATATTTTTAATTATTTTTTAAATTATCTACTATTTTATTTTTAACTATTTTCTAAACTACCTATTATATTTTCTTTTTTTATTTTATTTTATTTAAAAAAATTTAAGAGAATCACGAAATGCCCTGTTTCTCTGGTCAATAAATCAAATAAAGCAAAGATATTAATACCAATGTCGATCAGGTTCAGCAAATATATAATTAATATATGCACGCAGATTTGAAAAGTAAAGCCATCATCAAGAAAATAGTCCTTACTTCATCTATTGGTAATATTAGGCTTAATTACTAATTTGGTTCCTTAATTTATTTATTTTATTCAATTAGATTTTTCTATTATTTTTTGTTTCAATCAAGTCCTATTATTTATTTTATTCAATTAGATTTCTCTATTATTTTTTGTTTCAATCAAGTTCTATTATTTTAAAAAAGTTCAATTAAGTCTCATAATTTTCAAAAATGTTCCAATGTTACCCTTTTTCATCCAAAACAATGTTGTTTTTCATTACATATTCCACACTTTTTCATCCATAGGATGGTCCTCAGGGGTAGGAGGATGTCGTGGTGCAGGAACTCTAACATAGCCCTTGAGGGTAGTAGTAGACAACGTGAAGGGAAGAGTAAGATTGGAAACGAGTAACCAAATACTTGGGATCGGGAACAGGAAAGTAAAAGTGATGAATCTACAAAACGTGCTAACTCTAGTGTGTTTGTCATACTCCTAGCACCCATATGGGTTATACGATATGTGAACGTTCCCCATCCCGTAAAAAATATCCACTGACTGCTCGTACCATGATCACATAAAATGAAACAAAGAAAGAAACACACAGAAAAGGAGTGAGGATTTGTATAACCTTAATCATTTTAACAATAGGTTCGTAGGACTAACCTACAACCTAAAACAGACAAGTTATTAGTAAACAAATGTAGGGGAACCTAAGGTCTAACCTAAGTTATCATGAAACAATCTAGACTTTCACAACACGTATAGATCCATACCTCCTCTAATGATTATCATCAATCATTAGGAATCTTGGGAAGTGATTGGGAGCTCATATATCCCTTCACAGGGTACCGACATGCATGTCGCAATCATTATCATCCTCGAGGTACAGACATCTAGCCTAAAGGGATATACACTACACCAATCTTGGTGATGCTAAGCAAGTATCAAGGTTATTAAGTCAGTTTACGTGATTTGTTTTGGCTCAAGGGCGCTACCCTAACCATTAGAACATTCACAACTCAATATCTTTATCCTCTAGACCTTTCTAGTGGTCCTTGCCTTCATCTCACAGTGTGTCAAACTGTAACTTCCAATACAAAAGCATGCATGCTTTCACAGCACGTCCTCATAAACTTTACTCATAACTCATATACTAAATTAGGACTTATATTTTTCAAAAAATCTAGCAGAGTTTCCTTGCCCACTAACAATGTCAATTATAGAGAACATATTATCTTTGCTTCCAATTTCAATATTTAATAATAAAATGTAACAAAATTACAACTAAGCACAATATTAATATTTTATTTTATTTTAATTTTTTTTTGAATAAAATTTCTATATTTACTTAAAATATTTTAATTTTAAATATTTAATTTAAATCAATTATGTATATAATATTATTTTGACTAAAGATATAAAATTATATATAAAACCCGAAATCTGTTATTATATGTATACATATATATATGTATATATGTATGTATGTATATGTATATATGTATGTATGTATATTATTTAATTTTCTTCTACTAATTAATGATTTGAAGCAAAATAATTTATTTTTCTCCTGTTTATTTAACAACCAAATGTATATATTTATAAGGAATAATTTTTTTAATATAAATTATATTTAAACTAATCTTATTAAATAGAATTACTAGCAACGGATAAAGTTGATACAAAATATTTTTCTTTTACACAAAATATATTTTCTTTTTCTATTTTATTATATAGGCCGCATATATATATATAATATTAAATTTTATTTTTATTATATTATTACATCACTTACATTTAAGTTGGCAAAAAGTATATATTTATATGTAAATCATACTTAAATACTTTATATAAGATTTTAAACATTATAATTTATTTTAAATAATCACTCAATAATTATTGTATTAAAATAAATTTTTTTCCTTTACTTTCTAAAAACTACCTAGCATGCATAAATAATATGGTATTTCAAAAATTTTATTATGTATTTTTACTTTAAATAATTATTAATATAAAGTAATTAAATTTTTACCAATTTAATTTGTAGAGCCGAAAGCCCATTTACAAATCCTTTTCTAAAATTTTTGTTTTTATCTCTTCGTATTATAAATTGTAAGATTTACAATTTTTATTATACTCAAATCACTATTGAAATCAATAATCAATAATCATCATACAAAATATACCATACAAAGCAAGATTAAAACATCAATAACCAAGATCTAATATGATTAGATATTCAACCTTCAAGATCTCATCAAAATAAAATTTAAACCATTCAATAATAACAACACATAATAATATGGATTAAAGCTACAAAATAAACAAGATAATTTTGGAGGTGAATCCCTGCCATAAACCAATTGATCAATGAAAAATAAGGTTATTTCCACACTCCTCCCCTTCCCTTCCCCACACCCCCCCTTACCTTAAGTGACAAGCAAGTTGGAGAAGTAAGTGAACTTTAGAGATGAAGGTGGAAAACTTTTATTGAGTCACAGCACCAAATTAATCTTCCTTTCATCTTCTATTAAGCACTAGATGAGTGTTTAGTGTGTTTAAGTGAGAGAAAAAAAATTTGAAAATAAGAGAAGAGAGAGAGCTCAGACTCATGCAGTGAGAGAAAAAGGAGAAGATGAATAGTATTTGTGGTTAAAAGATAAGATAAAGCCTTTCTTTTTATCTTGTGTTAAAAACAATTTTAGGTATTTAAATTAATTTGGAAATGCTTTGATAAAATCCAATTGAAGGTTCTAGGCTGCCAAATTGCTAAAACTGGCGTGGATTTGCAACAGGATTTATCCTATAATTTTCTATTTTTTAAAATATATATTAGGTGCAAAATAGGTTAATTAATAATTAATTATATTAATTTAATTTAGATTTTGTAAAAATAGTTTTGGGCTTCCATAAGGCTGCAACGTCCAAGCCCAGTACAAAAACAGATTTTTATAATTTTTTTAAAATTTTATTAATTATATAATTATTTTATGTAAAAATGTTAAATAATTGCTTAATAAATCATTTTTATACCAAATTATTTCCATTTTAGAAAATTTTAAAACTTTCACCTTTAAAAAAAAATTCTAATTAAGATAGACATATTATAATTTTTCAAATTTTTTTCTAAGCCAAAAAGTCTTTGATTAGCCTTTTGTAGTTAATCGAGAGCATTTTAGTCATTTCACACAGATAAATTCAATTAATTCTCAACAAAAATTTAAAATTATATTTTATTATTTTAAGCATATTTCTAAATTAAAAATGAATTTTAAACCTTTCTATCTATTTTTACTATTTTACTTATTATTATTATTTCTAGGGACGTAATGGTTATTTTATCATTTTCTAGGCTTCGGCTCAGAAAAATCATTAAAAATCTAAATTGAATAATATTTATTACTACGAATGCAATCGTTGGAATCGTATTTTTGAGATTCCCATCTGGTTTTCCAAAATAAAATACAAAATAAATAGAAAAACGATTCAAAAAAGTAAAAGTGACATCCTGTAGACCTTAATAGTGGTCCTTGCTTTCATCCCACAGTGTACCGAACTGTAACTTCCCTTGCCAACAAAGTCATGCCCCCTACATGGTCCTTTATAATCTCATTAGCTTATCTCAGACCTTTAAACTTAAAGACTTACACAATTAATTTCTCTATACTTTCTAGTAGAGATATATCTGCACTTAGAGCTTGTCTAAATCATTATCTCTGCATATACTTTTCAAAGACCTTTATTTTATCCACAATTCTAATTCATCATACTTATTCATAAATAAAATTTTATTTACTAAAAAAGTACTAAAATTTGTATAAATAATTATTTCAATTTCTATTTCTAAAAATTAATTTCCTATTTATGTTAAAATTTCATATTTTTCACAAAAAAAAAATTAATTAGTATTTTTCTACAAAAATATTTTCTAGATTTTATTATATTTTATAATTTAATAATTATTATTATAAAAATTAAAATTCTATTATTATTTTGTTTATTGGGCCGAGAGCCCTATATTTAACAAAATATCTAATAAAATTTTTCTAAATGAGATAAAATAACAAAAAATTCAATAAAAAATATTTTATTATTATTTAGGACAAATACTAATTAATTTTATACAAATTTCCTACAATTTTGTTGAAATGGCCGACTACTATATACTTGGCCAGTAAATCATAATTCTAATTTCTTTCATTACTCAAGCATTTAAAATTATTGAAAAATAATAATTTATAATCAAATAATATTAATCTTAAAATAAAAATAATTTTATTTTTAGAAAAAAGGGCAAGGCCTAGAGCCTCCCCAAGAGTTCTAAACCAAAAAATTTCAAATTTTTACTATATAAATTAATCTAGTTTTTATTTTTTTCTAATAAACATTTTTCCAAACTAATAATAAGTAATGAATAAAAAAAAAAAAATTCCACATCTTTTCCTTTGAGCCTCGAAGGCAGAATATGGTGTGGGTCTACCAAGACCAATTTTTTTTCATTTTTATAGTACCAAAATACATACTTTAATTATACTCAAAATACTTTTACCAAGTAACAATATTACGAAAAAGAAATTCTTCATCCCGATCAAGAAGATATTGGCGGAGTATCATAAATGACAAAACCATGGTGGTTTTGTTTTTGTACTAACAATATATCCCAAATTAAATCAATATGTGTCATAAGATTCAAATACATGAGAAAAAGGATTCAAGAATAATATCAATACTACAAAAGCAATCATACAATCAACTAACGATACTTCACTATCAAGTATATGTCAACATAAAAATATTAAGCGCAACAAAACAATACTTTAAGGCAACATGGCAAAATTTCAAGAGAAAAACAACCTAGGAGAGATTTGAGGGCCAATTCTCTTCCTACACAATCTCATGAAAATGACAATCAAAATATCACCCCCTCCTCCCTTATACCTTAGTGGAAAAGGGTAGAAGTGTTGAAGAGAGCTTTTTAAAAGGTTGGAGAAAAGCTTCCAAGATGCAAGTCCAAAGCACTTAAGTGATTAATCTCTTTATGGCTTGGTTTTGTTTTGTCTTTGAAGTAAAAAAATGAAAGAAAAATGAAGTGGGGTGGGGCTTATATGTTTCAGCCAGTAGCAGTAAAAGGAAGAAGAAAATAGCTTTTGTGAAGGTTGGGTAAAAGTCTTTTAACCTTATCACTAAAAAAATCTAGATTTTTACTAATTTAATTTTAATTGAAAACAATGATAAATATCCATTCAACTTTAGCATGTGGGATAATATTGAGGGTATGCTGGCCGAATGCTTGCTCAATAAGCTAGGCATCATTGTCCAAAATATTTTCATTTAATTTTAATGATAAATTAGTTAGTTTTTATAATTTATTTTAATAAAATTCTAAGCGTTTTCCCGCATGGAGCGGACATCAGGAAGCTATTTTGGTGAGAGGCTCTGCTTCCATTTCTGTAGTGAGAGCTCTAAGGTCGAACATCATAAGGATTCACGAGTAGAAAACCGGCAAAGAAGACGTGAGTAGTGAATGATGCTGACAAGAAGATGCATATCTTTGTCCTACTACATGAATGTCTGATTATCGAATGGAATACCAAGGAGAGGATATGATAATGAGTGTGCATTACACATAATAATAATTGTTTATTGTTATATAATTAACATTTAAAATAAATAAGTTTTTAAATATATAATTTATATTATAATTAAAATTTATAATAAATAAATATTTTTAAACATATAAATTATATTTTAGATGTATAATTAATAATTTATATTGTGATATAAAGTTATTTTTAATTATTAAAAATTTCTTTTAAGCAAAACTACTGAAATTCAATTTAGACAAAGAAATAAATGAATGTAGATTGAAAAGGATAAATAGTTAAAAAGATTAAATATACCAATAAAGACAAAAATATAACAGTTTGAAATAGTTGAGAAAGAATTTTTTTTGCATATCCAAAGAAAAAAAAAACGAGAACATATTGAAAATGTTTAATAGACAGAGCGAGATTATACTCTCTAAATTATATATTCTAATTTATAACATAAAAGTATATGTGTCTGATCCACGAGTAAGTGAAATGGCATGCAAACCTTTATGTTTTTTTTTTTTTTCTGAAATGGAAATTGAGACTTTTAATATTTGGTTAATGTGTTAGAGATATTAGTGATGTTAGCTATTTTGATTTTTTAGTAAAATATATTGTTAATGTTTGAATACATTGATTTTTGTAAGTTATTTGCTTGAATATTAATTGATTCACTTGAATATTTTTGTTAATTTATGTTAGAATTTTGACAGTTATGTATTTATCAATGTAAAAATTTTCATACTGTCAACCAATTAGAAATCACTGTTAGTATGACTTTTAAGGTAATTCTTGTAAAAGTTAATAAATTTACCATACATGATGGTTTTTGATATGATAATAATATAAAACTCATTTATATTGTCTTTGCATAGCTTTTTTTTTCTTTTTTCTTTTATATTAATTAGTATTTGGTTAAGACTTTTTGTTAAATATTTTGGTTTGGGCTTTACTACTATCTTAACGAAGCCCAAGTTTAGCCTCTTTCTCGAATATGGGGTTAGAGTTTGACATATTTACCTAATCAAAGCTTCTTTTTAAGGTCTAATCAAACAATTTTTAAAATTTAACCTGACTTGACTTAAGAGTATTTTTAAAAACCTCTTTGTAATAAAATATTTTAAATATGTTAAAACTTTACCTCAAAATATACTAACAAACTTAAATTTATGTGCAGGTCAAATTTATTTCTTGCTTGAGAAATTTAGTAAAATTTATCTAAAAAAATTACTAAAACAATATATCACTTGACCTTTGGAAGTAGATTCCAATTAAATTTATCTGGTCTGTTCGTCGAGCTTAAGTCTCGGTTCTCCTGTAGTCCTATAAATTTTACTCATGCTATTAACAGGTGGATTTACAAAGTTAGATTCCTTGGGTTTATTAAATGGATATGTTAGGCACCGAAATTGACTATTAATAAAGTTCCATGGGTTTATTAATTGATGTACAAAGTCAAGCTATTTCCACTACCTCAAGATATTTCATTATCTATAATTGGTCTCTATTTCTTATTAAACTGCTATATTTTTAATTACTGCCTAACTTATCTTCTATTTTACTTTTTAACTATTTTTCAAACCATTTATTACATTCTCTTTTTCTTTTTTCTTTTTTTAAAAAATAAAGAGAATCACGAAATGCTCCTCTTTCTCTGGTCAATATAGCGGGGAAATCAAGGATGTTAAAAACCATCTTCAAGAAAATAGTCCTCACTTCATCTGTTGTTGGTATTAACTATTATTATTAAGCTGCTCCTCCAATTTTCACAATCTTTTCTTCTTTTCTATTCGGTCACTTCGATGGCAGCAGAATTGTTTGGTGGTGCTCTTCTTTCTTCTTTCCTTCAGGTTGCCTTTGACAGGCTGGCTTCTCGACAAGTTCTGGACTTCTTTCGTGGAAGAAAGCTCGACGAGAAGCTGCTAAAGAAGCTGAAGGTGAAGCTGCTGTCCATAAATGCTGTGGTTGACGATGCAGAACAAAGGCAGTTCAGTAATTCATATGTGAAAGCATGGCTTGATGAGGTCAGAGACGTCGTGTTTGATGCAGAGGACCTGTTGGATCAAATAGACTATGAATTCTCCAGGTGCCAGTTGGAAGCTGAATCCCAGACCGGCACTAGCAAGGTACGCAATTTTGACATGGAAATTGAATCAAGGATGAAACAAGTCCTTGATGACCTAGAATTTCTTGCTAGTCAAAAGGGTGATCTAGGTTTGAAAGATGCTAGTGGTGTTGGTGTTGGATCGGGTGGTAAAGTGTCACAGAAATTGCCATCAACATCTTTGGTGGTTGAAAGTGTTATTTATGGCAGAGATGAGGACAAAGAAATTATCTTTAATTGGCTAACATCTGACAGTGGCGGTCATAAACAGCTATCAATACTTTCTATTGTGGGCATGGGTGGGGTGGGTAAGACCACGCTTGCCCAGCATGTATACAATGACCCAAGGATAGAGGGTAAATTTGATATCAAAGCTTGGGTCTGTGTTTCAGATGATTTTGATGTTCTGACGGTATCGAGAGCAATTCTTGAGGCAATCACCGATTCAACTGATAATAGTAGAGGCCTAGAAATGGTTCATCGAAGATTGAAGAAAATTGACAGGGAAGAGATTTCTTCTTGTTTTGGACGACGTTTGGAATGAAAAACGAGAAAAGTGGGAAGGTGTGCAAACTCCTCTTAATTACGGGACTCAGGGAAGTAGAGTTCTTGTCACAACGCGCAATATGAAAGTTGCTTCTACCATGCGTTCAATTAAAGAACTTCACCTGGAGCAATTACAAGAAGATCATTGCTGGAAAGTTTTTGCTAAACATGCATTCCAAGATGATGATCCACGGTTGAATGTTGAGCTGAAAGAGATTGGTTTAAAGATAGTTGAAAAGTGCAAAGGATTACCTCTTGCCTTGAAAACAATTGGAAGTCTTTTATACACAAAGGTATCTGTTTCAGAATGGAAAAATGTATTGACAAGCAATATATGGGACTTACCGAAAGAAAATAATGAAATTATCCCTGCTTTATTATTGAGCTATCACCACCTTCCTTCTCATATCAAGAAATGCTTTGCTTATTGTGCCTTGTTCCCCAAAGATCATGAGTTTGACAAGGAAGGTTTAATTATGTTATGGATGGCTGAAAATTTTCTACAATGTCCTCAACAGAGTAAGAGTCCAGAAGAAGTTGGTGAACAGTACTTCAATGATCTATTTTCAAGGTCCTTCTTTCAACAATCAAGCAAATACGGAAAGCACTTTATCATGCATGACCTTATAAATGATTTGGCACAATATGTTTCTGAGAACGTCTGTTTCAGGTTAGGAGTTGATGAAGCAAAAAGTATACCAAAAACAACTCGTCATTTTTCATTTGTAATCAATCATGTTCGATATTTTGATGGGTTTGGGAGTTTATATGATGCTAAAAGGTTACGTACATTTATGCCAACAAGTGGGAGAGTGATTTTTCTTAGTGGTTGGGATTGCAAGATGTTGATACATGAGTTGTTCTCTAAGTTTAAGTTTTTACACGTTTTATCTTTGTCTCGTTGTTCTGGCCTTACAGAAGTGCCTGACTCTGTGGGTGATCTTAAACATCTCCGTTCATTAGACCTTTCGAGTACTGACATAAAAAAACTACCCGATTCAACATGTTTGCTTTATAACTTGCAAATACTGAAGTTGAACTTTTGTTACAATTTGAAGGAGCTGCCCTTGAATTTGCATAAACTCACCAATTTGCGTCACCTTGAATTTATATTTACTAAAGTGAGAAAGGTGCCAATACATTTGGGAAAACTGAAGAATCTTCAAGTATTGAGTTCGTTTTATGTTGGCAAAAGTAGGGAGTGCAGTGTACAGCAGCTAGGAGAACTCAATCTTCACTGTCAGCTATCGATTGGGGAGCTGCAGAATATCATGAATCCCTCAGATGCATTAGCTGCAGATTTGAAAAATAAAACACATCTTGTGGAGCTAGAGTTAAATTGGAACTGGAACCAGAACCAGATCCCTGATGATCCAAGGAAAGAAAGGGAAGTACTTGAAAATCTACAACCTTCGAAACACTTGGAGAAGTTGTCAATTAAGAACTATGGTGGTACACAATTTCCAAGTTGGTTATTGAATAATTCATTATCGAGTGTAGTGTCCTTAAGATTGGACTACTGTAAATATTGCGTATGTTTGCCTCCCCTTGGACTTCTTCCATTTCTCAACTGCCTGAGGATTATAGGGCTTGATGGGATAATGGGTATTGATGCTAATTTTTATGGGAGTAGCACTTCTTCATTTACATCCTTGGAAACATTGCATTTCTCCAACATGAAGGAATGGGAAGAATGGGAATGCAAAGCTGTGGCAGGTGCTTTTCCACGTCTTCAACATCTTTCTATAGAGCAATGTCCCAAGTTGAAAGGGCACCTACCAGAGAAACTTCTTCATTTAAAGACACTATTTATTCATGACTGCAAACAACTTGTGGCTTCTGCTCCCAAGGCTCTAGAAATTCATGTATTAGATCTGCAGGACTGTGGAAAGCTGCAATTTGATTATCATCCAGCTGCTTTGGAATGGCTCGTCATTAGTGGACACTGCATGGAAGCATCATCACTCGAAAGTATTGGGCACATCATATCTAATACTTCTCTTGATTCCTTGCGCATTTATTCTTGCCCAAATATGAATATTCCCATGAGCCATTGCCACAATTTTCTTGTAGCATTGGAGATTGATGGTGGCTGTGACTCTGTAACGACCTTTCCGCTAGATTTCTTCCCAAAACTCCGTTCGCTTAATCTCAGGTGTTGTCGTAATCTACAAATGATTTCACAGGGGCACACTCATAATCATCTCAAGGATCTGAAAATTATTGGGTGCCCTCAATTTAAATCATTTCCCAGCGAAGGATTATCTGCACCTTGGCTAGAGAACTTTCGTGTTGAAGGACTGGAGAATTTGAAATCCTTGCCTGAACACATGCATATCCTTCTTCCATCTCTTACTAGCCTATCGATACACGATTGTCCACAAGTGGAGTCGTTCTCTGACAGTGATTTACCGTCAAATCTAAATTACATGCATCTCTCAAATTGCTTCAAATTTATTGCCTCACTAAAAGGGGCTTTGGGCAACAACACCTCTCTAGAAACCTTGCATATTGGCAAAGTAGATGTTGAGTTTTTTCCTGATGAAGGGTTGCTGCCACTCTCTCTTACTTCTCTATGGATCTATAAGTGTACATATCTTAAAAAAATGGACTACAAGGGTGTTTGCTACCTCTCCTCTCTTAAGGAATTGATTATTGAAGACTGTCCCAGCCTCCAATGCTTACCGGAGGAGGGTCTACCCAAATCCATTTCAACACTTATAATTTTGGGCAGTTGTCCGGTGCTCAAACAGCATTGCCAGAAACCAGAAGGTCAAGACTGGGGAAAGATTGCTCACATTAAAGACGTAAAGGTTTGGTAAACCAGTAAGATGAACCACAAGTTCGAAATTACATATGCACCTATTCTCATACTACCTTTTCATCAGGTGCCAATTCTTCTGAATATCTTTACAGCTTTTGAAATACAATCTTGTTTATTGGAAATATTTCACTCTCTAGTTAGAATTTACCAACCAACAGAACACAAGTTACACCTAAATTGATTAATATTTGTTAAAGGAGGATGACTCATCCACTTTCTTCAAGCACCAGTTTTTTTTATATTCTGTTTTACATGCATGAATTTCTATTATCAATATCAACTATTGAATTTGAATTCCAATCAAATGTGCTGCTTATATGTAGGACACTGGGACAATGGTGATGATGATGAAGTGCAAAATTTCTGACATCCCTTCTATACAGAGTACATTACCATTGGGAATTATGGGGGTTTCATCTTCCTTTAACTTGTTGGGTAAATTTGTTTTCTTGCCCACATTATTCCTTCTTTCTTCTTAGTTCATACTAGTTACATTATTTTTTGGATATTTTTTTTTCTCGGGGTAAGTTTCTTGCAAAGAATCTTTTCTATTGGTTATGACATTTTCTTTTATTTTGGAGTCAATTGGACTCAATCTTAGACTGAAAAAGCATTGAGAAAAGCATACTATGCATTTTGAACTTAGTCTTACTCTTTGCACAGCTTCCTATAATGTGGGTTGGGTTTCTTTCCCTGTCTCTTCTTAACTTTACTTGCTTAATGTTCTTGTTCTTGAGATATATCTGTCATTCTGTTAATAACATTTTGTGTAAATTAGTGCTAGTTTAAATTGATACTTTACTAATTGTTCAATATTTTTCCAAAGCAGTGCGATTTTGATGAAAGTATGGTAGTTTTAGTTACATATTGTCTAAGGTATCATTATCATGAGCCTCATGAGAGTCTTGCATGTGTTCGACGTTTTTCATAATTCAGAGTTTAGAGAGAAGTATAACTATTCCTATAAATTTACTTTATAATTGTATAGATTAAAATAAAATGTCTACATACCTTCCTAGCTGCAATAAGACAGTCAATTGTGTTTGTCACATCATGATAACTAGCACTATGTTGCCTAACTATCTCATAGGATTATTATACTGCAATATCTCGGCCTCACTGTATATTCCAAATTTGCCCGTTCTTACATGTGACCTCCACAAATACAATCCACAGGCCTTTGTTGATGTTCTATTGCAAGGTGTCACTGAAATATCCAGAGAACATGGGGAAATTGGTTAATCTGCATCACCTTGAGGCAGTAGCGCTGAAGTGAAGGATATGTTCACAAAGTAGGCAGACTGCAAAATCTCCAAACACAAAGTGGAGGATTGAAGGTTATTTTTACGAGTGACCAAGGCATTTTGAAGTAGAAAGAACACATTGATGTTTGAGTAGTTGTTTGTTTTCTAACTGGGAATTGCATGTTGCAGTGTTGGGATCTTGTATATTAGATCATCTGCTTAAAGGAGATATGACTAATAAATACTAGAGATTTCTTGTCGCTAGCTTCATCAGAAAACTTAATACTGTAGTTGTATACTCTGTTTTTGCCCAAATGGAGGTGTATTTAGAAAGCTCTTGTTTTCTGGTTTGTTCTGTTGGCAGGCTATGTTGTTCATGTATTATAATATACCCCAAGTAACTAATGTTGTGCACTCTTGTTATTTATTTGTACTCTCTCTTTTGCTGTTAATGATAACGCTGCCACCATTATAGTTTCACTGGTTCCACAATATTGTTGTTGCTTTTGGAAGAGGATTTACGTTAGTATCAAATTTTGATGAATGTTACCGAAATATAAGAAAAAATAAATAAACTATGTGTTAGAATGTAAACAAATCTGAACTAATTTCACTGTATTTAATGAAATTATCTGTAAAATATTTTTTATTTAATTGAGATTCTATTTTCAATGATCTTTTGTTATTCTCAATATTAAATTTCAATGAAAGACAATTTAGAAAAAAAAAAGTTATTTTTTTGATAAAATTAGTAAAATTAAATAATATTAATTAACTTTCTTAATTAACATAAGTTAGTTTTTTTTTTTTTTTAATGTTAACCAATGCTTAAGAGCACTAATTAAGGAATCAAAAATAAAAAACTTTTATTTAAAAAAGTAACAGTACATTCCTTCATAATTTTCAATGCAATACTTTAAATAAAAACTTTTATTTATTAATTCTTAAACCAATGTCCTTGGTATATTTGAGAAAGGAGAGAATAGAACCTCGTCGTTCAACTAAAAACATTTTAAAAAATGAAATCCAATTGCTTTGGTCTCAAATATAAAGGGGGAAAAAAAAATTCATAAATGTTAGTCTTAAATATAAACAAATCCCAATTAATTTCATCCTACTTAATGAACTCATTCCCAAAGTATCCTTTTATTTAATTAAGATTATATTTTCAATAATCCTATCAAGTTTCAGTGAAGGACAGTTTACGGATTTTTTTTTATTGTATTCAAGATAAGAGAGAGTACTCGTGAAGCCGGTTGTCTCCACAAGGGATTCAAATGTTAGCATTGCAGCACCATCATTTGACACATAACTGAATACTTTATCAAAAGACAGTTCCCGGCAAGGATAGAAAACACCGCAACGGCTGTAATCAAGTTAGATATAACTTTATTATGTATCATCCATGGATTTTATTTTTCACAAATTATGTACAGAGTTGACTACTTTGATATTTTAACTCCACATGCTTGCCTGTGTCAAACAACTACTTATCTAGCTTAAATTGTTCCATAATCTCTTCATACTCTTTCATTTCAACAATGGCATTAGTTCAAGCTGTAGACTTAAATCCCTCAAAGAACTGAGTTGTTCCCGTGGAATCTACATGATACAAAAAAAACAAGAACATGAGAACATACTAAATATTTACAAGAAAAAATTGATAGCAACGCTCTCTCATACATTTTTATATTTTTTTTACTGTTGACTGAAATTTACTAAAATTCATTAAATAAAAAATAAGACCTACCAAAATTAGATAAAGTGTTGCTAGCATTCCTTGTATTTACAATGGTTTGATTAGATATAGCACAGTAAATTAAATAAAAATTCTATACCTAACCAGTGGACAGTGGCATACGATCGTGTGCTAGTGCCAAGACATTCAAAATTGTATACCTAACCAGTGGACAGTGGCATATGCAGTGTTTTCAAAATAAACGTATTCTGGAGATGATGTTAAGAGCCACCATAGGACAAAAAGCTAGGATAAGAGGAATAGTATAGTATAACACAACAGAAACGAAGCGTTTTCCCGCAGGGAGTGGACATCAGAAAGCTATTTTGGTGAGAGGCTCTGCTTCCATTTCTGCAGCGAAAGCTCGGAGGTCGAACATCATACGGATGCACGAGTAGAAAACCGGCAAAGAAGGTGTGAGTAGTGAACGATGTTGACAAGAAGACGCATATCTTCTTTGCCGATTTTCTACTACGTGAATCCGTCTGATTCACGAAGGGAGTAGCGGCGGGCCCAGCGAGAGTGTGAACGCGACCAGAAATTTGGACCCTCAACTGCTAAACATTACTTTTAACCTAGCGGCGGCACTTCATAGTTCATGCACATTCCTATCGGCAGAGCTGGTACATACATTTATAACCCGCGACCCGGGCACCTTTTAGGCTCTGAATTATACACGGTCCATTTAGTTATGGGCCTGATCTGCTTAATTTGGTTTAATGGATTTGGTGCACGGAATACCAGGCGCTCTGCTATTCTCATCCAAATTTTTTGCTTTTTTCATCTCATATTTTGTTTATTAATTTTTTTTCAAAAATATCTCTGCTGGAAACATATTTTTATTGTACAATATATATATTTCATGTGTGTTAGGAGTGCGTCTTCCATACACAACAAAAATGCATTTTCGTTATATATGGTGGCCACATTCCCTTAACACAATGAAAACGTATTTTTGTTGTATATTGAATTTCAATACACAAAAAAAAAACAAGTTTTTGTTGTGCTAATTTTTTCAAAAAATTAATTAAAATATTAATTATGATATAGGTTATCATTTTTAATATTAATCAAATTAATTATGATATAAATTACTGTTTTTAATTGAAATTAAATTAATTAGAATACAATTTATTCTTTTTAATAATAATCGAATTAATTGTGATACAAATTTCTTTTTTTAATCGAAATTAAATTAATTACAATAAGTTACTATTTTTAATAGTAATCAGAATAATTATAATGCAAATTGTCCTTTTTGATAGTAGTCAGATTAAATATAATATAATTTTAAAAGATATAAAGATACAAGTTATCAATTTTTAATAATAATCGAACTAATTGTGATCCAAATTACTTCTTTTAATAGTAATTGAATTAAGGTTAAATTAATGTGAAGGTCCATATAGTTTTATAGAGTTTTTAATTAAGTCTCTATAGTTAAAAACACTTTAAAAAAGTTCTTATAGCTTAAAAAGTTTGTAATTAAATCTTCATATGCTAACGGTATTATAACTCTATTAAGTTGTATTTAATTTAATTGTACTTCTAGTCTCCTAACTTTTTTCTTATTTACAATCAAGTTCGAGTGTATGTGGTATGAAAAAATGGAAAAGAAATTAATAAAGGTGTTAAAGGTGGGAATCAAACCTCTAACCTTCAAGTTTACCAACAACACTAAAACCACTAAGTTAATAACTTTATTTAATATATAAATAAAAATTATATTATATATGATTTAAACGAGAGACTAAAATTGCACATATATTTACTACTACTAAATTAAATAATATTAAGATTATATAAACTAATAATATTAAAACTAATATTAATAAATATAATAAATATAAATTAGTATATATTTATAGGATATTAATAATATTAAAATTAATATTAATAAATATAAATTAATATTAATAAATACAAATTAATAATATATACTTGTTAGCATAAATGGAGTTTGAATCCTCATCCTTAGAGTTCACTAATATATATAAATTATTATGTACTAATAAACTGCTAGAAAAATTTAAATATATTAGATATGATATAAATATATGAAAAGAAGGTTAATTAAAAATATATGATATAAATATTATTTTTTTAGTGAAATATATATATAAAGAATTATTTCATCAATAATAATATTTTGTTTTAGTCACTAAAATATGTAGAGAAAAATAAAAAATTAAAGCAACACAAATTTTTTTAAAAAAAATTATTTAAAATAGAGTGATTAAATTAATATAAATTAACGGAGTTATAAGTTATTGTCTGTTTTGTTTCATAATATTATATTGTTTATTTACTAGTAGTAAATATATGTGTAATTTGGTTCTTAGTATATATTATTAATTTATATTTATTAATATTAATTTTAATATTATTAGTTTATATAATGTTAATATTTTTTAATTTATTTGTAATAACTATATGTGCAATTTTAGTCTCTCATTTAAGTTATATATAATATAATTTTTATTTATATATCAAATAAAGTTATTAGTTTATTAGTTTTAATGTTGTTGGTGAAGTCCAAGGTTGGGGGTTCAATTCCCACCTTCAACACTTTCATTAATTCTTTATCTATTTTTGTATATCACCTATACTTTGACTTGATTGTAAATAAAAGAAAAGTTGGGAGTTTAAAAGTGTAATTAAGTTAAATATAAATTAACAAAGTTATAACACCTTTCGCATGTAGGGATTTAATTACAAACTTGTTAAATTATAAGGACTTTTTTTAAGTATTTTTAACTGTAGAGACTCAACTAAAACTCCATAAAACTATAGGGACCTATAGATTAATTTAACCTTGAATTAATTATAATGCAATTTATGATACTATTAAAATGGGTAATTTATATCATAATTAATTTGATTATTATTAAAAATGATAAATTGTGTCATAATTAATTTAATTTCAATTAAAAAGGGTAAATTATGTCATAATTAATTTAACATTAAAAGATAACTTTTTAAAAAAGGTAAATTAATTAACACAATAGAAATATGTTTCTGTTGTGTTAATTGTTTCGAAAAAAATTAACACAACGGAAATATACTTCCATTGATGAAGTAAGGGTGGAAAGAAGGAAAGGAGAGAGAGAGTAACAAAAGAGTGAGGGCAAAATAAACATTTTACACTTTTTGAAAAAAGGGGTGAAAAGAGGAGGGGGGGGACATGCAGAACCTTAAAGACCTGTTGTTTTAGAAAATATTTTTATTTTCTATTTTTATTTTTTTAAAATATTTTTTTCAAAATTTTAGATTTTAAAACATTTTTGGTTTCACTTCTAACTTCTTGTTTTTATTTTTTAGAAAATTAAAATATAAAAAAGTGTTTAATTTAACTATTTTCAATAAAATTCGTGAAATGTTTTTGGCATAAAGTTTATGAACAAATTTTTGAATAATAAAAATATATTTATATCTTTATTAGTGAAAAAAATATGAGTAAATAAATTTATTATATATATATATATATATGTGTGTGTGTGTGTGTGTGTGTGTGTATGTGTGTGTCTTAAAAAATAGCAATCATAACAATGACAATCTTTTCATGACCTATTATTAGCTTGAATTACTTGTGCTTTATATCGTTTTGCCTTATCTCTTGATGTTTCAGTCTTTGCACTTATTGTTTCAGTCCATTGACTTAAAACTACTTCTAACATCTCAAGTCTAAAATTCCTCATCTCTCGATGTCGATGCTCACTGGAAGACCCTTTAGCAAGTGTCAAGTTCTTGCAAATCGTCCCCATCAATAATAACTACATTAGACCTTTTTTTTAAGGTGAAGTACATTAGGCTTAATAAGCACACCTTTTGAAAAAAGTTCCCTCTATTTCTCCATCTTCTCAGGGGTTGGTGGTTCTTGAATAGAAGTTTGGCTTAATTTTTGTTGTTGTTGAACTAGGATTGAATATCTCACCAAGGATATCATCATAGTCATGCTTAAATCCTTGTTTTTGTGAATTGCTTCTAGAACTTTCCTTTTAGCAAAGTGAAAAACTAAAAGCTTTAAATGATGTATATAAATACACAAAGATAATATAACAATGATAATGATATTATTTAAATAAATAAAGTTGAACTCACTGTGTACAGATTTTCCTATACTTCTTGAGAGGCGTTCACTTTATTAGGTTGGGAATGCCATGTAACTTCGGTACGAGATAACAAAGTTCAAAATTCATATTGTTGAAAGCGTAGGCGATTAAAATGTTCCTTCAGTTTGTCTACACCGCAAGGTTGGTGTGCTCCAATTATCTTAAGCAACTCATTGTTTATTTCTTTCGAAATTGTCATCTTAAATGTTGACCCTTGCAATTACTCCTATTTTCACACGATCATAAATTATTTTAATAAATGTCTTTGTGTTTTGGTTTGTCCATTCCATGCTCTTTCTCCTTTCTCACTTTTCCCTCCCATCTTATGCTAATAACTTCATATCAAGCAAGTATAATATTAAATTTTGAGTTTACATAGGAACCAATATTTAATCACAATAAGAAAAGCGATCACTCAAATAAACTCAGTCACAAATTAATTTAAAAGCTTACAATATTGTTTATGATATTTGGAGAAAAATGCCATCATTCAAGATCAAAGCAAAGTAAAGCAAAAATTAATACCAGCAAAATTAAATAGCAATATTAATAATAAAATTACAAAATACTTATAAAATATTTGAATAATCGTAATAAAATGAACCTTGTTAATACAAGCAAGATTTTAATACATTATATCTCAATCCAACATTAAATAATTTTTATCTTTATATTTATGAAATAAGGGTTGTTGCAGCCATCTTTTTGTCTAATATAGGAGTAAAAAAGTCATTTTTTACTTTTGCATTTAATAGGGATAAATTTGTCCTTTCAAATATAAAAGCAAATAACCTAAAAACTTATTTTCAAACAGTGTGTTTTAGGTTTTAATTGAGGAAATTAAATGTTGCACCATTACCACAACACTATTTTGGGAAACAAATTTAACAATAACAACAATTTAAAGGTTGAATGCACTATCACCCAACCATTGAACAATCACTTTTTATCAAATAAAAAGCAGTAATTGGGAGCCAGACATTTCCTTTGCACTCTATTTTTCAAAGAAAGAAAAGCAACCTTTCCTTTGCCTTCAGAGTGAGTGGTGCAGTGTATTTTGTCCCTTTAGGTGAGAAAAGGCACCATTTTGATGAATTGAACATTGTTTGAACACCATTTTTCCTTCATCTTTCTCTAAAAACCCTTTTAAATTTTTTTATTCATTGTCCCTACATTTTTCTAATCCTTAAATATTTATTTTCTCCTGTTTTGCAGCCACGTTTTTGCCTAATAAGAAAGCAAGGAAGGTTAGAAGTTGTTAAAAATAGTTTATATTTTGTCCTATTTTGTAACCATGATTTCACCTTCCTTCTTTTTTTTTGCAACCACAATTTCTTTCTTTTGCCTTTAGAGCAAGCAAATTTAGTTTCCAAACCCTTTAGGTTAGCAAAGGCACCATTTTGATGATGTGAAGATAGTCTAAACACCATTTTCCCTTTATCTCTTTCTCTGTAAATCATTTTAAAATTTCAAATTCACTATCTTGCATATTTTTAATTCTAAAAAAAAAATCTCCCATTTTGCAACCATGTTTTTGTTGAGGCCAAGTCCCTCATGTGGTGAAGTTTCAATAATAACAAATTGTCAAAAAGTAAATTATAAGTCTTCTGAACTTAAATTACTATTAGTTTATTTTGAGATGTGCTTATAAGAATATGACTTGGTGATAACATCACAAAAAGCATAAATAAAGCTTGAGAAGCATTAATCTGAAGTATGCAAGTCACTAGAAACAAAGTTTGCTCATTAGTATCATAAGGAAAGCTAATTAAAAGCATACTAGACTAAACATGCTTTTAGAAGATCAAAGTGTAACAAGATCAGAAGCTGTGTATGATCATAAGCATGATCAAAAAATGGATTTGGTCAAGAGGGTAGCAAGATTAGAAGCTACATATGATCAAAAGATTCATCAAAAGATGTTGAATTGAACAAGGAATAAGATATTGATATCTACATTGTTCAAAAACTACAATATCAGAAGTAGCATGCTTAGAACAAAATTGTTAAATGTTCAGAAGCAGGAACCTGTCTAGACTATCAGGTATTGATGCAAACAAAGCAACTAGAAGATGAGAAGACTATTGCACAAGCATCGTAGTAATCAAAAGCTTCTACAAAAAGCATCTTGCAGAAACCAATCCTTAGAAGCATCATTCTTGACAAACTTCAAAAAACATGAGTGAATGAATCATTAGAAATCTAGCTCACTCCAATTGTCTAGTATTCAAATTCAAATTGTAATTGATTGCTTTCAAAGAAATGAAGAGATAATTACAAGGAAAAGGTTTCAGAAGCAACAGAATGGACAAGCAAACCAGTCAACGTATAGTTATATGAAAGGGACAACACATACAACTTTTGATGACCATCTAACTGAATTTCAACTTGTCTCTAATAGCCATAAACGGCTAGTTTGAAGCTCAGGAGCTTATAAAAGAACCTCCACTTGAAGAGTTCATTGCAAGGAAGAAAAATAACATAGTTGGGGATAATTTCAGAATTTTATGCTTCTTAAAAAAGGAAAATATGCTTCTAAAATAAAGTCTTCCTTAGCCAAATACTTTGGTTTTGTGTCTATCATTTGTAACATCTTAACAAGTGTCTGTAAAATCTCTCTGTCATTATGTATCCATTAATCGAATGATTAGCAAGAGAAGTAAAACAAAAAAGTGAAAAAGGAAACTCAAAAGATTAGTCAGGAGACTAGTGATTTTGTAGTGAGTCTGTGAACACAATTGAGTTAGTTGTGAGTTGTTGCAACTATTGAGTTCTGGCTTTAAGCCTAGAGAGGCTTGTGAAAGAATATTTGGGTTGAGGAGAATTGCAGAGGTGAGAAAAATGGATGGGAAACTTGCAGAGGCTTAAGAAAAGAATATTAGAGTGTGTGAACCTATATAGGTAAGAATATTGGGTGTTGAAGCCTGAACATGCTTGGAGAAAGAATAGTTAAGCTTGAAGAGGCTTGGTAAAAGAATACTTGTTGTGGTGAACAACCTGTAGAGCTTGAGAAAAATATTGGTCGTGTGTGTGAGCTGTTTGTAGAGGCTTAAGAAGAATATTAGTGTGAAAGTTTGTGGAGGCTTGAGGAGAAAGAATACTTGTGTAGTTTTGTATGTTTGCAAGTGAAAATCCTACTTGAGGTAGGGATTAGATGCAACCCAAGGTTAAGGGTGAACCAAAAATCTATGTATGCAATATCCTCTCTTACTTGCTTCTCATATGTTTTCATTAATGTTTTTGTTTTAAGAAACCTTACTTTGAATTTAGCCTAATTTTAAAAAGAACATAATCTAAAAGATTTCAAATAAGTTTAAATTGGTTTTACACTTTAGAAGCAATATTACAAATTGCTATATCAGAAAACCAACTTCTTACAACAACCAGAAGCTATATTTTGAAAACAATTTTTAATAACTAGCTTTTCTACACTTAGATATACTTTGATTACATATATTATTTGTTATTCAAGTGTGGGAAAGCATTTTTTTACTCCTAACCAACTTCTAATTGCTTTTTTTGGTAAAGACCATAGGTATCCTCTACTAGAAGCAATCTTGCTTGAGCCGTGTAGGACCTCTATAGGTGGCAAACTCTCCCTTCGAATATTTAATGCAGTTGTATACCCAAGACTCGAACTCAAGACCACTGGTTAAGTTGGAACAACCTTGTGCTAGTTGATCCACACACTCGGTGGTATCAACTTCTAATTGCTAAAAAGTAGCTTGAGCATAAAATCAAAAGGTGTCTCTTTTATTTGTGCAGAAAAAAAAAACTTAAAAAGTTAAGGGTCATCATTCAACCCCTCCTAGTGACTTGATCTTAATCCTTTATTAAAAATTCTATTCCCATTTTGCCCCCTAATAAATACTACTACCTCTAGTCCTTTATATAAGAAATAAATTGGAGCATTTTTTTATCCTAATTATAAGAAACATTGGCCTACTTTTAAATATATTGATTGTTAATTTCCTTTTATAGCCTTAATTTATTGTGAAGTCTATTAATGAGACATCCATTCATTTCCCATGAAAGTGGATGCATTCATTGGGCTATGAACAATATGCTCCCTTCGGTCTCGAATATATGCACACACAAAAACTAATTCATAGTAATTAAGAAAGTTAGTTAGCATCATTTAATTGTTTAAGCTTTTTTTCTAGACTATCTTTAATTGAAACTTGATATCAAGAACAAAAAAAAGTCATTAAAAATTAAACATTAATTAAATAAAAAGGGTATTTTTGGGATAATTTCATTAAATAAGATGAAATCAATTGAGATTTGCTTACATTTTACAACAACATACATGTTTTTTTTTTTTCTTTTCTTTTGGCTTATATTTGAGATTGGAGAAAGTAAGTCATACTCATTGGTTGAAAAAATTATTCCTTGAATGTGAATAACTAATTTTATTTGGTGCATTTTTTTTAATAAAGAGATAATACAAAAAAAAAGAAGGATAAAGATAAAATTTAAGAAAAAAAATTGAAAAAGGAAAATAGCTAATCGGTGAAGATAAAAGATAAGATAGTTACAAAGGACAACCAACACTTAACTAAGAAGGAAGAGATCATGGGATATTGAGATGAGTTGGTTACCAATAGATAAACCAATTTTGTCTATTTAAACCACAAACACTTAAAGAATGAAGAAAAAAAAACGGCTCTCTAATGCACAGTAAAAAAAAACTCTCTTATGGAACTTCTCTCTTTCTCACATCTGCTAAGAATTGGCTCTAATTTGGAGACTTAGAATCTGCAATCGGGTATAATGCCTAACAAACCATCAAAGGCAGCGTTCAAGGTAGTCATCTTAAGACAAATAAAAATGACCGTGTTCAGAGTGCTTGATAGGTTCCATCCGAAGACAACACATACGGTGAGGAGCAAGAGGCGACTCACTCAAGCAGTGCATTGACAGATGAATATGAAAGGACTTTTATTCAGAGGATTTTCTTTCATTCTTGTTTTATTATTAATGTATGAATAGCATATGTTCTGTAATTCCTTTTTTGTAGATGCAATGCCACTGATTTATGCAATTGCTTACCACGCCTTATCCTTTTTTTCTTTTTTGCTATTTTATTTTGTTTACTACGTTTTTTCCTCTTTCCTTCTTAATAGGTTTTAAATTTTAATTGGTATCCTGAAACCTGTAGCCTTAGGGGTAGATTAAAGTAGATAGCTTTATATATTTATTTCCAGGGAAATAATAATATTAAAAAAAGCGGGGTCGAATAAAGTTAAAGAAAATGGCTTTAGCATAGCTAAGGTGCATATAAAGATTAGTAGATTTAAAAAAGGGTTGGCCGAAAATGAAAAAAATGAATTTGATTTCCTTGTTCTTTTTTTTCTTCTTATGCATTGTTTTAATCCATTTTTTTAATTACAAAAAATACAAAAATAAATAAAGAAGGACAAATAATTTTGATCTTTGCAAGGATTCATGACATTAATTGAGTAGTGAATGCTCTACCTTTGATGTCATTTGAATTGTTAGGGTTTACGAATAGCCATTTGCTATCATAAATCTTGTGCAATATAAATTAAAATAAAACTATTTTTTATAAATTCAAAATATTTAAAAAAATAAAATTTATCCAAATATACAACGACCAATAATAGCAATTAACTAACATTTACTATCTTTAACGTTATTTGGATTGTAAGGGTTTAATGACTAGCCATTTACTAGCTTAAACGCTTGTGCGAGGATAATTTTCTTTTAAAAATAATACAAAAAGTTTCTTTCCAATTGAAAAAAAAGTCTTCTAAAAAATATCCTTTTAAATTGTGAACTTCTCCATTTTTCATAAATAAAAATAAAATATCTTTCCAAATTTTTTTTCTTTACCATACAGAAAGGGATAAAAAAGATCCTTAAAAAAATATCTTTAGTTTTTAATTCAAAATTCTTATTTTCTTTAAAATAAAACAAAAATTAAATTTCTTTCTTATCTTTAAAAATACAATAATAAAATAAAAAAATATGAAAAAAATATCTTTTCTAGTCTTCTTATGGGATTAAAATAAATATTTATTAAGTTACATAGTTTTGCACAATTAATTAGAGATATCATTTTTAACAGATGTTGTAAGATACTAATACATTCCCTATACGTAATTAACTCTTGAACTCATCTCTGATTTCAAAGACCATGCATTTTTTTAAGGGTTTTCCAATGTTTTTTCTTTCAAATAAAATTTTGGAGGCAACTCTATTAAAAATAGTTTTGTGCCATCTCCGTCGTGACCACAATTGCAATAATGAATTACAAGCACTGTCACTAAATATAACCATCTCTTAAACCATTTAATTCTATAGATATTTTTAAAATAAAATATAAATTTATAACATTATTAATTAAAATTAATTAATTTAACTACGTTTTTTGGTTTTAATGAATTAGGCAGTATTTATATATATATATATATGTCAGAAGTAGTATTGTCTTAAAATACTTAATAATACATTTATAAAAATTAAAAAATAAAATAAAAATATTTTAGTAAAATTGGTCCCTAATAACTACTGTTATCTTGAAATAATTATTTTTCTTATACTGTGAAAAAAAAATCAATTAATTTAGAATGGATAGAGCATATTATTATAATAAATGCAGTTCTGCGGCAAATGCACGGGAAAAAGGACAAAATGGCTTCCCAATAAAACATCTTTAATTTGCGACAAATTACAATAGAGCCATTTATTTTGAGCATATGAGAGGAGAAAAATAGTACCAACTACCGAAGATTGACATGTTGCAAGTAACCAAGACTGTCTTGTAACGAATAAATCATCAATTAATTTTTCAAGTATTATCTTCTCTCTTATTTAGTTTCTAAAATATTAAAATTATATAAGTAGTTCTTTAAGTATTGAATATCTAGGTTGATATATTTTGTTAACATTCAAGGATTAAATTGATAGATTTTTCAGTACTTAGAGAACTAATTATAATTTTTAATACTTGAGAGATTACTTATATAATTTTCTTACTTTAGGGATTATTTAGGAGGAAAAGTAATACTTTAGAGATAAAATTGAAGGTTTATTGATTTTATAACTAGGAAGAAGTCTCCTGTCAGTACAATTGGCAATTTAGGCCCAGTTTGATGTGATGTCCAGCCAGCCCCGCAAAAAGGGTTGGGTTGGGCTATAAGAAAGTTTGCCTAAACAAACCGGGCCAACTAGGCTTGGCCCATTTAGCCTATCAAGCCAACTGAGCCTGAGCTGGCCTGTTGGGCTGCAAGCTAGCCTGATAGATAAATAAATAAATAAAAACAAATTACATAACATATGTAATTTAAATGCTTATTTTAGATTTTTTTTTATTTGGTGGATACCAGATTTTGATTTGGGAATTTAAATGGCCTTCATATTTCCCTTTACTGTCTCTGATTCCTTTTATTTGGTTACTTGTGATTTTTTTTTGGTACAAGACAATTTTTAATTTTTAATATAATTTCATCCCATTGAGCTAAATTCATATGCCAGTTGTTTATCGAATATTTTGTGAGATATGTGTGAGGAATAATTAAATAATGAAAACATCCAAAAAATAATAATTTTGTTTTGCTGGTTTTACTAAATAAAGAAATATTCAGGGGTTTTGTTTTTATATGTGATTATTGATTTAACATTCCATTAATTGATTTTACTACATAAAGAAATACTCAGCATGCATTGCGTTTTCAATCTGCAATGCCATGACGTGAGAACTTTTGTTTCTGCACATGATAAATCCTATTCTAAAGTAATTAAGTAAATCGATCAATTTGAGTCCTACACGGCATTGACAATATGCCTTGTACAAAGTACTTAACTGTGTGAAATTACTGGCATTGGCAATATGCCTTTGTAAAGAATATATAGAATATAAAACCCCAGTGGTAATATCTTAGTTTTTTTTTTTTCATTCACATACTTATAAAGTGGCTGTAGCAACACAAGGTAAAAAAATGAATTTAAAGAAACAATTTTAAAGAGTAATTTTAATTAGAGTCAAGATCAAATTTATGAACTCTAGCATTAAAAAATAAAAGAAACAATTTAACTTTAAATAGTTTAAGTAATTTTTGAGAAAAAAGGTTATAAATATAACATATAAAAATAATTATTGGTCACAAAAAAATTGAGACTAATTTAGCCTGTTGACCTGGTGGTCCAACTAGGATCAGGCAGGGCCACAAAAATGGCAGTTCGGTGAGAATGTGAACCGAGCCAGGCCAATCCAGTTACATGTTTTGGCCTGTTGGGCCAGGCCGGGCTGGGCCAAGCCTACCCATATGCCAGCTCTACTCGGCAAAAACACCGAAAGAAGTCAATAATTCAACGGAATGAATGGCCATTGTTTTCAGAGATACTACTACAAAAGCACCACTTCTACAAAAATCCCAAGGAAGGAAAACATGTCAGATTAGCTTTGACGCTTGTTTAATATTTGGACAAATTTATTATATTTATAGAAATTATTATTAATAACTTGTAAAAGATTTATACATAAAAATGTGTATTTGTTGATAATTTAAAATTATAAAATAAATATACACAATCCTTATTAAAAAAAAAAAAAAACATAAGTACAAAATTTGTAATTTTTATCTTAATATTTTATATAGCTTCTCCCCCCACGCATACCACATACGTTATGAAGCTATGATTTATGAAGCTGTGCCCGAGTAGAACGATCGTCGGTGCTGTATTTCATATATCATCTTCCTGTTCATAGTTACTTATTTATTTATTTTTCCCTTCCTCTCCATTTATTCACCAACAAAACCTACCTTTCAAAGTTTTACAGCAATCAATCAAATGGAGATCCATTCATGATAAAGTGCTTAGCTTTCTTATTCACACAATCACCCCTTAACCCTATCCATCAAGTGTTGGTAAGTAAACTATGGAACAAGACCCCCCAAAAAAACTATGAAACAATGACAAGGTCTATAAATGCTTTCGCCTTTCTTAACCAGACAAAGTAGTGGACATGACACAGCATTGAAGTATTTCTGTTTCTTAAATCTTATAGAAACGACTTTCCTCTAAACTTGTTAATATGGCATGCATTTCATACCTGCTGCTTGCATTAACAAGGTATGGATTAGGAACCGATATGCAACTCCAAATTTTTCATTTATCTTTGTTTCTTTTAAAAATTGTATTTTAATTAAAAATAAATGGCTATTTGACCTTAATTTACAATCCCATTAATAATGAGAATAAAAATTATATGGACTCACTCCAAATCGGCTATTCAATCTCATAACTCTAAGGTCTAAGCCAAAACAGCTTCTATAGGATTCGTAGAAACTCCAATATCAATCAATCCTTTTAATTTGGGGAAGAAATTAAACATGATAAACTTGTGTTGTGAACTAAACGCAGACCAGTCATGTAATGCCCCAAATCATCATGCAGTGACGTGAAACTAGCCGCGAGGTTCAAGAGAGAAATAGACCAAGAATAGTAATTGAAAACATTTAGTTAAATGACATGCCACTAGAAGATATACAAAACCATGGCAAAATCAAGTTTCAATGATATTGGCAGCTGTTTCATGCGAACTATCAAACTTTCAAAGGTACAAACCATAACCTCAAGTTTCAACCAGAGTATGATTTTCTGCAAATGACGACAGAGTAAAGACATGGGCATTTAGTACGCATGCTAGAAAAATAGAGCAATAAATCTCAAAATTGTTATTTATCACAGGCCTGTATCTGTAAGCCAATCAACCCCATTTCTATAGCTCACTTACGCAACACTTTAAGCAGCAGGTAAAATATAAGGAAAACATCGGCTCAAAAAGTGGATTATGTCAGGGAGTGAAATTTTAGAACTAAAACTTATACAAAACAATGAAGGCTAGCTTCTTTCAAGACAACAAAAAAAGAAGGAAAACCCCTCACCGGAATTCCGCAGAGAGTAAAGCACAACCCTGATACCCAAAACTTTAACCAATTCTCAATTATTACCTACCTCTCTCACCCCACCCTACTCTAATAAAGATTGTAAAGCAAAATATCAGAATAAATTTCATTCTACTTGTCTAATCAATTTGAAATTTTGGATAAGTACAAAACTACAAATAATTACAAATACAAGAAAATTATCTAGGAAGAAAGATTCCAAACACAATTGTCTTCATTGAATAGTCATTCATTCTCTCTAAAATCCCTTTATACAAATGAGTTTGCACCTTCGTGAAATATTCCAGAATTGCCTCCACCATTCTCCTTCTGCCAGCTGTCCCCTCCCAACATTCTCATAACTAACCCATCATTTGGTTGCATCTTGTTTGTTGTATTTGCCACACCTTGCACGCATGAGTTTCTCCACCTTCCTAATTCTTCTCCATCTAGCGTATCAGATTTTTATCAGATTCCCACATTCAAAGCAAATAAAGCATCAGAAACCAGTAATATATATATGTGGACACAGCCAATAATCTCTATTTCCACAAGCAGAACTGATCAGTCATCACCGTATAAAGACAGTAGAATAAAATGTCATGATAAATTTCATTCCACTTGTCCAATCAATTTGAAATTTTGAATAAATACAAAGCTACAAATACAGGAAAATTATCCAGGAAGAATGATTCCAAATATAATTTTATTCATTGAATAGAGTCATTCACTCCCTAAATCCATTTATACCAAATTCACTAACTAATGCAAGTTTTTCAAACATTCACATCAACCAAAATTAATTAACACATCAAAGTACAGGTTTGGGGAATTTCAAGTCACAACCCCGAATCTTTACCCAAAAAAGGAGCTTGAAATCTCCGGTATCAAGCACGACAATGGGAAACCAGTGCATTACCTTGAAGTGTAGCTAAACATCAATGGTATGAAGAAGGAAGAATAACAAGGGCTTTGCAGGGGACAGTGGTATTGGGTGTCGGCAATAACAGTGGAATAGATGTTAAGCAACTCTTTCATAGGGTATGTCTGAGCAAAGGGGAAAGGAAGCGACCTAAGGAAGGAAGGAGTCAAGAGAAAATGTCAGGGGATGAAGGCAAGGATAATGAGCAGGGTAAAATGATCGTTTGTCCGCGTATTTCGAGGTTTAACCTTTACAAACTAAAAAACTCCACTCAATAACTAAGATGAAGGGGAAAAAATGACAAAATGTTTAAAGTAAGCTCATAATATCATACAAAAATAATAGCACTCTCACAATCATGACAAACTGGATTCAGATTTTCTAGCTTAATTTTTATGCTAATATTTCAAACAGCATTGTGAAGGAAGTCATTTACAGTTTCCCATTCAGAAACAAACAACATATCCTAGAACAGGGCACTTTCCATTGTTACAAGTGAAAATAAGGATAAAAAAAGTAAAGAACTCAGCATTCAGAGAAACAACCATACAAAGAGGAAGCAGTCACACACACCCCAATATTCAGACCATACATCAAAAAGTTTGTGGGCAAAATCAAATGTAACATAGCAGGAAGCATCATGGGCCAATTTAAATGATTGAATGGGATCACCAATCTAATAAAATAAAACCCATAGTACAAAATGCAGGAACCAATTCTCGGAAGTTACTTACCTCTCAGTGATAACAAACTCCACTCTCATTACTTCAGTTCTCTACTCAGCGTCGGTCAGCGAGAAAAGAGTGCTTACCTCAACATCAACGTACCAGATTTTATTTATTCATTTATGGGTGAAAAATATGCCTTAGCTTGTGTGTATTTTATTTTGTTTTTTTATAATTGCTAGTCAGAAATGTACTTAAGCAATTTTTTTTCCAAATTTACGATTTTAGGAGTATAATTTCAATTTTTTTTCCCAAAATTATGATTTTTGGAGTATAATTTTTACCTTACAAACAAAGTTTATTTGAGGTAGTCAAACATCAAATAAACTTTGAGGTAGTCCAATTTAAGATCAAGTCATGGTACATAGCTTTGTTAAATCTTCGAAAGAAAAGCTTTATCGCTTATATTGGTCAGACCCAGCTTGAACAAGATTGTCTTCCTTGAGAATAAATGTGATTTCATATAAAAAAAAATGTTTATTTGAGGTAGTAAGTCATTTTAAAAGCAAATTTGTGACTGGTCATAGTTTGGATAGCTCTAATGATTAATGAATGATCTATGCAAGTTATAGGACTATCAATATAGGCCAGCAGAGCCCACTTTACCCTATTCCATGTGGTCAGGACCGAAAGCCCACTGGGACAAGAATCATTCATTGAGATTTGAGACTCGACTGGACCGCAAATTATCAACGAGGCATCTGCAAGAACCTTAATTGAGACAGATGACGTAAAGAGGAACAGATTTCGCAAGGGAAGATACACAAATTGAAACGAAACCGACGCAGAATCGTGATATCGCTATGCAATCGACAAACCCTAGCGGGACTGAGTAGCAACAAGAGGAACAAGGGAAAGAATGCTAGAGTCCCTTTCTCAAGGCTTGAAACGCAACGTTTTGTTGCATCTGTCTGTGTCTTCTTTTTAAAATTTATTTTATATTAATATTGAACTATTTATTGTTAAAAAATAAAGAATGAAAATTTTTGGCACCCGTTATGCCCTGTGAGTTTTTCCCGCCAAAACGTAGCTGATGACGTGGTAGCTGAGAATATTTTAATTTTTATTATTTTAATTTCCGAAGGCATTTTTTCTTTCTGCCTTTTGTTTTATAAAAACGTATTTATTATGGAATTTGAGTTCTTCGGTCTGAATAAGGAGGCATTTAGTTAAGGTTAAATTAATTAGTAGGTTTTTGGATTATTTAAATTTTTTTAATTATGATTCTAAATTAAAAAATTTGTAATTGAATTCTTGATTTTGTAAAATTTTTATAATTGAGTCTCTAAAATCTTTAAAACTGTCACAATTGTTATTTTTAGGAAGTTTCAAATTGCCATTAACTAACATCAAGATCTAATTGCAAAAATTTTACAAAATCAAAGATCCAATTACAATTTTTTTTAGTTTAAGAACCTAATTAAAAATTTTCAAACAGTTCAAAAACTTACTAATTAATTAAACCTTTATTTTAAGATATAATAGTGTGCAGACACATGCAATGTACTGAACTGCTATTATATTTTAAAATTTTGAAGTTGTTGTTTCAATTTACGTTTATTACATATTATTTAAAATGAAAATAAGTTAACTAACTTTTTTATCTAACAAAATCCTTTCAACATTCATTGTTTGATGAAGATTCTTAAAATTAGGAAGTCTCTACAGACGATTGATACGCACTTTAATCTTCCTTTTGATTATTCTTATAACAATGTTGTTCAACAATGTAAATATGTCTCTCATTGTCAATAACTAATTAAATTTGTATAAATATGCAAAGAAAATATTCCTGTTTCATCGATATTTTATAATGTCAGACCTAAACTTTATTTGGACAACAATTTCTATGAGCATTAAATTCATTAAATAATAATAAAAAATAATATAATAATTTGAAAATCTTTTTAATCTATGTATCTAATAATAATATTATTAATAATCTAATATAACCCGGTGGTTGCTATCTTTTATTTGTACACACACACACAAACACATATATATGATTTTTATATTTTCAGAAATATTATGACTAAAAATATTATCTATTGATAATAAAAGGTTTAAATTAAAATATTAGTATTAGAAAAATTGTAATTTTCTAAACCTTAAAAATCAATTTAATTTGTAAAATCATCATTTTAATGATGACTAGTAAATATTTTGTTATATTTAATGTTGTTAAAGAAATTTAAGTACTAATTAAAATAATAAAATAAAATAAAATATCTTTTGATTAAATGATTAATTAACTAAAAAATATAGGTTAAATTGCACTTTTGGTTCCTTTATAATTCTCAATCCACGATTTAGTCCCCCTATTTTTAATTCTGCGATTTTAGTCCTCTAACTTTTAAAAATTCGCAATTTTAGTTCTCCTATTTTTAATTTAGCTATTTTAGTCATCTAATTTTTAAAAATTCACAATTTTGGTCCTTCTAAAATCGCAAATTTCTACAATTTTTAAAATTTTAATCTAAAATTAAAGGATGTAAATTTATAAAAATTGCAGGACTAAAATAGAGAAATTAAAAATAGAAGGATCAAAATTACAGATTTTTAAAAATTAGAGGGCTAAAATCGCAAAATTAAAAATAAAGGGACCAAAATTGGGAATTAAAAATTATGGAGAGACTAAAAGTACAATTTAACCTAAAAATTATTTTTTTTATTTGATCATGACATGTGTCCAAAAATAAGGAAGATATGTAGTAGTATGAGAAAGAGAGTACATATATAGGTTTTTTATTTTTAAAACATGGTCTTTAATTTAAAATATAAGAGTGAATAGCTAAATTCAAAAATATGCTTAATTTGATTTAATATTTATGACAATATTTAAAAAAAAAAACAAATGAAAAGGAAAAGGAAAATAGAAGTTAATAGATTTTTGGATTGAGAGACAGACTAATCCTTAGAAATACTGAAATTCATTTAAAGGATTAATTTCTCCCACTAGATGTTATTCTCACTATGGGAAGTAGTCATTTCATGGGAATTAGTATAAAAAAAAATACATTATGATTCATTGATTTAATTAGGAATAAATTGGGGGTCAAACTTGTAATAATTAAATATATATTTTAAAATTATATAATATATTAAGTAATAAATTAATTTAAATAAAATTTAAATTGGTATAAAAATATTATATATTATATGTTTTATAAGATAAAAAATTATAATAAATAATTAAACGATAAGTTTTTACATTAACAATGTGTAGAAATTAAAACTTCTTTTAAAGCTTAAAAATACACCTTAAAACATTTTCAAAAACTTTCTAACGCCTTTCAATTAATCTTTAACTCAATTAAACTGGATTTTAAGATCATTTGAGAATCGTATATATGTTGTAGAAAACCATTCGTGCAATTCATGAGCCAAATTAAACAATTAAACTCGAAGCCTTTATAAATTTATATTATCAAAGACCTACAAAAATTAGTCCTGAACCTTACTTGCACATTTGGGCCTTACACGACGCCTTCAATGTTTGCTGTAATCAAAATTCAATTTTTCAAGCCTCTCTTAAGGTCACAGCTACTAACCCTCCAAAGAAAAAATGTAATATTAGAAAACAAATCATGACACTGAAAAATAGACTCCACCTTAATTCTAAATCGGTTGCCAACTTTAGAGTTTTGCATAGCTTCGTGGTTAGCATAATACCATTGCGGCATTGCGCATGTTTTGAAAATGTCTATATTTTGCTGGAAAGGTGAGAGAAAATCCTATTATACAAGGCTTTGGACATTTCCAAAGAGAAGCATAGTTAGAATGAGCATTATGTACAAATGCATCACCAATTTACAAGTACTCATGCATCGTCGGAATGCTACTGGAATCTCATAAAGAAATTGTACATTTTTTTGTTTGCACTGAAAATCTAGCCACTTGTACTCGTGTTTTTGTTTCTTTCTAGACTTTTTTATGGCAAGGGATGAGGTTCAACGCTCAAACTAAACTAACTTTCAGTGATCAAAAGAAAACTAGCATGTGGCAATAAATTTTCAAAGCAATGACTACTATACCAACTTGAGTAGAGTCTAGTAGTCTACCAGAAGTAGTTCCCCACAACATTACAAACCCTTATTTGAATATATGCGAAGGTATCTACATATAGCATCGGGCTACACCTCAAAAGATTGCCTCCTATGAAAGATATTTGTAAGATTATTTTTTTAAACAAAGGTGATGACTAATATTTGTGATCTGACAATATTTTTTGGATTCATTCAGTTTTCCTCCCGAGTTAGAACCGGGCATGTTAAATAGATGTGAAGGGTATATAGTTCTCAGATAAATTGGCTACATGTTTCTTGAGGGATTAAAAGGTTCAAAATGATCACAAACCTATAAATAATTACATAAAAAAGTTTATGTAAACAAAACGTTACAAGATACAACTTATATACTAAAGCTGTCATTACAGGCTACCCACCCAACTCTGCTAGTCCTTGTGGCCAGGCTAAAAAACCCAGATGGCCAAAAGTCCACATAGACAAAAATTTCAAGGGTCTTTGTGGGTTAAGGTTTACCCATGGGCTTGACCGCTAAATTAAAAAAAAAAAAGGAAAATTAGCCCACCTTCAAATGCACTAGCCCCCTACATCCCATGGCCAGCCCACTAGTGTTTCTTCTTCATCTTCTTTTTTTTAATACAGCTATTTTAGGTTCATACATATTGTATCGTTTTCTTCAGCGCCAGGGAGTGTAGACCTATACCTGAAGTAAAAAACTTAAATCCCTAAAATAAATTCCTTATTCCATCATCTTAGTAAACCTGCTAACAGGACTTACTGCAATATTATTACCATGAATCCGGGATCAATCTTCCAATAGTCCTATAAAATCTAGGACACCAATTCGTGCTTTTCCAAATTCATCAGGAAGGGCACGCTGTACAAGCAAATACATTCGTGCCATCATTTTCAAGTACCTGCATAACATAAAGCAGATCAAGACAATCTTCCTCAAGAATATATGGTGATCAAGAAAATACTGTAATTCAAAATCCATCATGAGGGCAATTAATTCCAGACTAGACAATGTACCTAGAGCCTCAACAAAGATTTGCACAGGATCAGGAAATAACAATGTCAAATAATCAACCACACCAGGAGATTTTGGGATGTGACAACTAAATATTGAATACCCTGTCTTCTCCCTGTTTATCCTTCCAGCTTTACCAATTTAATTCACTAGTACCATAAGCATTTTAATTTCTTTTTTCCTCCAGCCAGAGACGGCTCTTTTAAGATATCCAATAATGCAATCCTCATAAGTAACAGTTGATATTTAGTCCTTGAGTTCAAAAAATTATTTCATAATTCATTAGTTCCACTTTTAGAAAGGACTACAATATATGTAATGTTTCAAATTCTAACAAACAACTCTGTCTACGCTATCATAGTCGATCCCAAACTCAGGTAAAAGAGGAGATTGTGTTAGGTCTTTGGCAGCCAACGTAAAACTCATAGATATACCTAACTGAATCACTAAGTTTGTGTGCTAATGCTAGGTCATTACCCAGAAGTAACGCTTTGTATGACCTGAGTACAATTTCAAATGAGCTAGAACCACTGCATCGGTGCTCAGAAGTAGTGTTCAATGAGAAAGGGTCCTCACATTTTTCTGGACAAATAAGGGTAAAGAAGCTAGTTCAAAAGTACATGATTAAGTTTGTTACTTGGAATATTGATACTTTGACAGGTAAGTCTATGGAGATAGTGAACACCATGATTCGGAGGAGGATTAACATTATGTTCCTACAAGAGACTAAATGGGTTGGAGAAAAACCTACGGAGCTAGACATTACAGGATTTAAACTTGTGGTACACAAGGAAAGTTAGAGGAAAGAATGGTGTGGGTATTATTGTGGACAAGGATTGAAAAGAAAGTGTGGTGAATGTAAAAAAGGATTGGAGACATAATGTAGCCTTAAAATTAATGGTTGCACAGGAGACGATCAATATCATTAGTTCTTATGCACCACAAGTAGGATCGGAAGTACTTGTGAAAGAAAAGTTTTGGGAAGATTTGGAGGGGTTGGTTCAAGGCGTTCCACAAGAGGAAAAGATTCTCTTAAGTGGGGATCTAATGGACATGTTGGTAGTGAGGCAATACAATTTACAGGAGCTCATGGTGACTTTGGTTTTGGAAAACTAAATGATGAAAGCTAGTCTATTTTGAACACTTGTTTCAAGAAGCGGGAGGAACATCTAATTATAAGAGAGGAAGCTCAAGGTCGCAAATTGATTTCTTTTTGGTAAGAAGCACTGATAAAAGAGTTTGCAAGGATTGCAGTATTATTAATAGCAGATGGTGACATATGGCAGAAGGCCAAAATTCCACCATATAAACACGCCATTGTGGCCTATGGCACCGCTATAGCAGGCCTCCCTTCACAAATTTTGTATGGCGGTTGGCAAAAAATCCGCCACACCATTCCACCATGGCGTCACCATTTTAACAACACTAAAGGATTGTAAGGTGATTCTAGGAGTAAATCTTACTACACACATAGGGTATTGATTCTTGATGTTCTTTTAAAGAGGCATAAACAAAGAACATGACAAGTTACAAACCCAAGAATCAAGTGGTGGCAACTTAAGGGAGATAAATATATGACTTTTAAGAAGAAATTATTACAAGATAATTGGGAATTACAAGATATGAAGATAATGCTAACCTTGTTTTGGATGAGTTGTTTACGAAAATTAGGAAGGTTGTTAAACACTTTTGGGAGAATTACAAGGATTTGGGCCGAGAGATAAGGAATCTTGGTGGTGGAAGGAGAGTGTTCAAGACAGGTACGAAACAAAGAGAGTGATTTAAAGTCTTATGGGTGCCAATAATGTGGAAAATTGAGCAAGGTATCAAGCATCAGAATGCTAGAAAAAAAACAAGGAAAACTTTGAGTGAAACACGATCTAAAGCTTTGACTTAGGACAAAGAATGCAAAACGTAAGATATATAAGTTTGCAAAAATTAGAAAAAGAAAATAAGAGATTTGGATCAAGTAAGATGTATTAAGGATGAAAAACGGAAATTTCTAGTCAACAAATCAGATATCAAAGAGAGATGAAAGAATTATTTTTATAAACTTTTCAATGATAGACAAGGATCAACTTGTAATATGGAATGACTAGAAATCCAAGAGGACGAACAAAATTTAACTTACTATAGTAGAATTTGGATTGGAGAGGTAAAAGAACCCCTTGAGAGGATGTATATATATAATGGTAAAGTTGTTGGTCCAAATGGTATTCCTATTGAAGTTTGGAAGTATGTGGATAATAAGGTATTATTTGGCCCACTAAGCTATTTAATGAGATTTTGATATCTTAGAAAATGCCAAATGAGTAGAGGAGTACTTTGGTTCCTATATTTAAGAACAAGGGAGATATTTAGGATTGTATAAACTACAAAAGTATAAAACTTATGAGTCATAGTATGAAGTTATTGGAAAAGGTTATTGAGTATAGATTAAGAGAAGAAACGAAGATTGTAGAGCATCAATTTGGTTTTATGTCAGCCAGGTCTACAACAGAAGCCATTTATCTTTTATCGGGTTGATGGAAAGGCACTGAAACAAAGAAAGAGACTTACATATGGTTTTTATTGAAATAGAAAAAGTATATGATCAAGTGTCATGAGAAGTGTTGTGAAATTGTGAAAAACTTTACAAAAGAAAGGTATTCGTGTGGTTTATATTCGGGCTATACAAGACATGAATGATGGGGTAACTACTAGTGTAAAAACTCCAAGAGTTAAGACTAAGGACTTTCCTATAGGATAGGATTACATCAAGGCTCAGCCTTAAGTCTTTATTTGTTTAATTTAGTCTTGGATGTACTTACCAGTGACATACAAAAGATTATCCCTAATTGTATGTTTTTTATGGATGATATAGTTTTGATTGAGGAATCAAGGGAAATAGTTAACTTTAAACTTGAACTTTGGAGACAAACTTTGGAAACAAAGGGTTTTTGCTTAAACAAGAGTAAGAAAAAAAAAGTATATGCATTGTAATCTTAACAAGAGACAGAAGGAATATGAATTGGAAGTAAAAATGGGAGAAGATGTCATACCACATGTTTCTAAGTTTAAACATTTGAGATCAATATTACAAAATAATGGGGAAATTAATGAGAATGCCACACACATGATACAAGATGGTTATAATGGAAAAAGGCATTGGAGATTATTTGTGATTGCAAAGTACCTACCAAGCTTAAAGGAAAGTTTTATCATATTGCTATATGTCCAACTATACTCTATAGTAGTGAATGTTAAATTGTAAAGAGAAGAGAACAAAGTGGGAGTAACAAAAATAAGAATGTTAAGATGGAAGTGCGACTGCACAAGAAAGGACAAGATATAGAATGATAGTATGCAAGGAGAAATTAATGAGGCATCGATTGAGGAAAGGATGGCAAAAAATTGGTTAAGGTAGTTTGGACACGTACAATAAGGTCACTACAAGTACCAGTGATAAGAGTAGATTATATGGGTTTTAGTCTTGTCAAAAACAGGGAAAGGAGACCAAGAAGTAAATTGAAGGAAGTTGTTAAGAAAAATCTCATGGTAAATAATATTTATGAAGATTTGGTCTTTATTCATGTAGCCAACCTCACCTAGTAGGCTAAGATTTTTGTTGTTATTTAAAATTCTAATTAACCTCACAAATAACTGTTAATTCTAACCTCAATATTTTATACTGATAACTTTGAGAAGGGTAATATGACATAAGAAGAAAAGGACTACAATATCCTTAATACTTTACAAACTAAAATAAAGTTCATAACAATAGCCTGAGTTACACCACGAAATAGCGACAGAAGACCAAACAGAATTAGCACATAGAGTTGTCCTTCACTTAGGACTGCACTTTCAACTGGTTCTCTACACATACACCTAAACTTTCAAAGGCTGTCCTGCCCCGTTGAGTTAGATTTTGAAAATGAGTTGGGTCTAATCCATTTCTAGTAAAACATCACAGATGGAAGGGCATCGGTTTGGTTCTAAGAATCTTTGCTTGTAATTCATCGAGTTCTTTGTTGAGACCTAATAAAGCTTTGATAATTTTCTCCTCCACAATATTATTATATGCCTTTTATCCACTTGGCAGCGCCAACTAAAAGATTCCGACATATGAAGTTGTTGCCAGTAATGTGTGAGAACATTGTAATATCGGGTCAGAGTCGCTGAAGTTTCCTCTTGTTGGAGATTGCGGAGGATACTTTTGATCTCAAAGAGCTCTCATGTATTCTCCTGGTCAGAAAAAGATTCCTAGACACTATCCCAAATATTCTTTGCAGTTGAATAAAACATTAAGTTCTGGCCTATTTACCGGTTCACGGTGTTGATCAATCACGACATGATCATGTGGTTCTCGGACTTCCACTGCTTGTATTTAGGATCAAATTTGGAAGGGGGTTCATATCAGTACTGGTAAGGTATTCCTCTTTCCCTTTATCACTGACAAACATAAGGACAGAATAAGACTGTGGGAGGTAATTTTTTCCATTGAGTTTGTGCCTACTACCTAGTGCTGGGCATGACAGAACTCTCAGAGTTCACAAGGGATTGAGAGGCACCATTCCCCATAAGAGGGTTGGTGTTAGAGGAACTGCAGCTGTCGGAAGCCATAGCAGCAAGTAGGGTTTAGAGATTTTGTGATTGAGAGCACTCTGATACCATAAAGGATCAGATGATGGAATTCACTGATTTCTATTGCAGTAGGAAGCTACAATGTGTATAGGTGTTGGGTATCTTTACCCATGAAATAAGGATCTAAATCTGGTACCTAAAAATCTGGATATGCTGTCCATTGTACACTAATGACAGGAATTAATCAGCCTAGCTAAATAAGGAAAGAATTAGAATCCTGAAACCTTAATGTTACAATAATTCCTAAATCAGAAGAAAATGCCATAAGTCCTATTTGAATCTGATCAATTGACCAGGATGGGCAATAATCTTGTTATTGTTATTAATTGATTGTAACAAAAGCTAAATAGCCAATCATGTCAAAGCTTGTAAATAATTTAACTGGAATGGCATCTGTGACTCATACACAATTGGTTTTTTTCTCAAAAGAATGTAATATCGTCTGCCACTATGTGGTATGTTTACCTCGGACAAGAGGGTAAGGGATCTTTGAACACATCACAAAGCATCTAGAGAAGAGGAGGAAGAGCAGAGTTGATATTCCAATTCCATTGGATCCCAAATCCTGCTTCTGTCATCTGGGGCAGGTTGGGCATCTAGCATGCCATCCTCCTGTTCCATTGTATACAAAGTTATACGAATAAACAATGACAGTTCACCATCAAATAAAGCCAGATAGGAAAAATCAAACCATCCATATCAGTCTTACCTTATTTTCTTCTAAAATATCCTTGGACAATCCTATCCGATTGTTTTCTCTAACCATGTTCTGCATCATCACGTCTGTATTTGGAATTCTTTACATTGATCTAATGCAGAATTGCATTCCTCTATTGTTTTTCAGGTGAGTTGTAATCAATTACTTCCAAAGCAATGTATCGCTAGAAGTACAAGTTTGAGCACGGTCTATAACGTTGTCATATCTTACTGTTGTTCTATCTGACCTTTCTATTGATATACTCTTTCAACTCCATGACTTTCAAGCAAATATTTATCTTGAGATGTAATGATTACTCTGCTCCCAGAACCAAACCAATTAGTTAACTCAACAACTTTCAACAAATTCGGATAGTTAATGCCTTCAAAATTATGAAAACCTTTTTTGGTCGAATGTACTCTTTGTTATTGTCATTCCATGGTTGTTGCCAGCCATTCCAGAGTAAAACATGTCCAGGAGATGTACTAATCCAGGTCCCCTCAAATTTACTCCCACGTTAAGAAAGCAACACTTATCAAATCCTCCCCATCGCCGGCAATTACGTCATAAACTCTACGAGCTATTGTTTTCTTACGTATTCTAGGATCTTCACATATCCCAATCACGTGGACTCCATCATCAGATCCGGAATCAAAGCCGGAGAACTTCCTTCACCTGATGATTTAGTCCAATTGTGGAGGCAACGTGTTTAGAGACCTGTTGAACGATCTTCTCAATACACTGGTGTTCATATGTATCCCCGTCCCTGCCCAATTAAAGGACTTTAGGTGAAGTCATACTAATACTAAGTAAAAAGTTTGTCCAATTAAAGGAGTTTGGGTGAAGTCATACACATACTAAGGAAAAAGTTTGGTGTAAACTAAAATCTGTTTCAACACTCTGAAGGAGAAAAGAGAGTATGAAAGGTGATATGACGTGATAGAAGAGAAAAATACAAAGTGTATGATTCACTCTGAATTGTAAGGTCATACAAAAGGTTGGCCAGAAGCGGTACCGTTCGAAACGAAAGCCAGTCAAGGCAGCCACTTTAGTCAGAGCCTCGGTCCATTTCTCGAACCTCTCAGGCTCGACACTGTTCCTATAACTACCTATCTGACGTGACACATCAAAGGGATCCACGGCGTAGAAAACGGCCAGAAGCAGTTGACCCATCTTCCGCTCGGTGCTGAACTCAACAACGATCTCGGCAAGTTTGTCCAAGTGAGACGGAGAAGATAGATAGCTCTCGGATAAGATAAAAATGCAAATCAAGGATTCTGCAATTGCCTTTCTCTGAAGCTTCTGACGATCCCAGTCTAAGATGGTACGGAACCCACCCTCTCGGAGAGCATAGAGAAGGTGACCCGTAAAACCGGCGCGTGTGTCCTCGGCGCAGCTCAGCAACACATAATAATTTGTGAAGGCTTTTGGCTCGACCAAGTCACTGAAGGTTGCCATGATTGTTGATTAGCAAGCAATGGAGTACCGGCGGGCGTCGAAGGCCACACGGTAGTACGGTACACAAAGAAACCAACAAAACCTGCACGAAAATTTCATCTCAACTTATTAACAGGGCGGGTCCATAGTTTTTTGGGTTTATTTTTGGTCGTGGAAACGAGGAAACAAAAGAATGTTTTATGAATATTTGCCTTCTTCAGTTCTAGTTCTTCTTCTTCTTCTTTTCTTCTTCTTTTTTGATAAATTCCTTCTTTTTTTTATGACATATAGGTTTTACAAGTTGATATCTTAAATTAATCCAATATTTTCTAATTAATTCAATGTTTTGTGAATATTTACCTTTTTCTTTTATGACATATTTGTTTTACAAGTTGATATCTTAAATTAATCCAATATTTTTCTAATTAATTCAATGTTTTGTGAATATTTACCTTTTTCTTTTATGACATATTTGTTTTACAAGTTGATATCTTAAATTAAATCAATATTTTTTCCAATTAATTATTAGGTC